>JAODAL010016896.1:0-79305 GCA_025379985.1 Phyllomedusa bahiana
TTTTTACATATTTATGCTGAGACTAAACATCTAAACATGTCAATCTACTGTTATACTATACAGTCAAATCAAAGAGACTATGAAAAGTTTGTGTTGTCCAAGAAATGAGGTGCATATTTTCTGTTTGCTAGAAGTAATTGATCTCCATAATGGTTGGGGTACCACAGTTCATGACAATATTGACAGAGACCTGTTGAAGAAAATGAAATAGCAATTTCCAATATATGATATTGCTTTATATTTCATCTGGATTATTCTATTTCTTATATAACTTATTCCAACGTGCTGTACACAGATTGTAATTAATCTTTTTGCTCCCACTTTCCCTATCTAATTTCCAATTAACACACTTTTATAGGAAGCCTATTTACCTGTCAGTATGTTAATAGGGTGTGGGAGGAATTATGCACAAGGATGAAAACAACATGTCTGTTCCTTTGGATATACACCCAAGACCCCACTGGCCCACCACAATATGCTAAACCCTGAGCTTCCATGCTATTTGACATTTTACTTTTCAATGTTATACTAGTTCCTGAATGGGGTATTCCCATCTGGCTATGGGAGCTAATGTACTCACTGGTGCTCAAAACTGAGAGGTGTACGGAGAAAGGCATGCATGCCCAGATTCAGGCAATGTCGGACTGGGATGCCTGCGACCCACCAGTGGAGTTGATTCTTGAGGCAGACCAGTAGAGTTCATTTTTGAGGCCACCAGTTGAGATGATTCCTGGGGCCACCAGTTGAGATGATTCGTTTGGGCCCACCAGTGGAGTTGATTCTTGGGGCCCACCAGTGGAGTTGATTCTTGGGGCCCACCAGTAGAGTTAATTTTTGAGGCCACCAGTTGAGATGATTCCTGGGGTCACCAGTTGAGATGATTCTTTGGGGCCCATCAGTGGAGTTGATTCTTGGGGCCTGACAGTGGAGTTGATTTTTGAGGCCCCTCGGTGGAGTTGATTTTTGGGGCCAATCTGACAGATGCTGTACACGACTCTTGCACTCGGTCTTTTGCTTTCTGCCATTCTTTCTGTACCTTTCTCCCTGAAAAGCAATCTGTCTTGCCCAGGGGCCCACTACGACTAGGGGCCCACCAAGGGCTTGCCTTGCTCCCCTGTGGCCAGTTTGAGCCTGGACTGAGCTCAGGCAAGATAAAAGCCAGATAGTGATACCATTTAAATGATTATTGTATTGATACATTACCTTGTAGAACATACAGTAGATGCTTAGATCTATCACATGGTATCATGTGCATAGTGTCAAGGTCATAAGGTCCCAGCTGTGATAGGGCCCATTTACAGCAAAAGGGTCCAGCATAGATTGATTGAATCCCTGCAACCTTATTAAATAATGTGTGGTTAGGGGTATGATGATGTTAACAAGAAGGGAGACCCCTCGCCATATTTACTCTCCTATATAGTCCATATCCTACTGTGTCTTTGTGTTAAGGCTGTGTTATTACGTCTGCAAATACATCCCGAAATACGTTTCAAATATGTGTCACAAAGTATGGCACGTATTTCGCGTCGTAAATACATTTCTCATTCTTTACTATGGGGATTTACGTCGCAAAATACACCTCAATAAGTGACGGGACTAAATTTTACGATCGTATTTACATGGCAAAAATACGTCGCGGAAATACGCCTCGTGTGAACGACGAGGCGTATTTTACATTGGAATCTATGCTAATCTACTTCTTGCTCACTTGCTCACTGACTGTATTAGCTGGGGTAACATGGCTACTCTCTTTACTAGTATTCCGAACACAGACGTGTCTAGTGTCTAAAATCCATCAAGTAAAATTTTCAATATATGGTATTTTGAAATAAAACCAAATTTTACAGCAAATGTGATTCTTCTACCTCTTTTCTCATTTTAGTCATGCATGTATTACATTCGTTTTTTAGAAAAATGGATGGTAAATTTAAAAACCCTAAGGGGTAAAAAAATTATCCATAGGATGGGGCCAAAAAAAGTCTGACTGGTGGGCTCCAAACCTATCATACCCACTGAAGTAAAATAGAAAGCAGTTTGTGGGAGGGAAAAAGAGTCCTTTGGCCCCTGTTTCCCCCGGCACTATCCAGGAAAGTAAAATTTAGTCCGTAATTTTCCCGGCCCCCCGGGCTGCGCAAATTTTTGGTCGAATGTGTCCCCCGGTAACTACGGTAATTCCCCATTTCCCTAGAAACATGGATTACGTCTCCTTCCCCCGCTCGGGGGAAAACGCCGAGGGGGGAGATAATTTACATGTTTAATTACCAGCGGGGGTAATACGCGCCACTGGGGAATGCAATCAAAGGGGCCCGGGGAAATGTCGGCCCCCCCCCCCCCACCCCCCTTTTCCCCCCCCCCCCTCCCAGCCCCCAGGGGTACCCGCGGGACGTAATTAAGGGCCCCCAGTTTTAAACTGTGAACCTAGCCTTACAGGGGATTATGGAAACAGCTGAGCATTGTCCGCAGTACAATGGGGCGTCAGAGGACCCCCGTTATCCTGATATGTATGGTAATTCCTACAGATATGGCATAGATGTAAATGCCCCTTTAACACTTAGTAGACATTTAAAGGGGGTTTTCTCCTACACGTTCATCTTACCTCAGTCCCGTTTTTTCAGTTTTAATTTTTTTTCAGGGGAGTGGGGCTATTTGGCCCCTTTCTGGGTATACTGACCGCAGTGACAAGCTGTGAAGACACCAGGTCCCGTACTTTTAGCGACCAGCGTGGAAACCTTCAGGAGAGAGAGAAAAGGTTCTGTGCAAAAGAACCTGAGAACTGATGAAGCCCCCTTTCAAGAGGGGATATCGGGGAAAAGGTAGGGCACTGGTTTAAAGGACATATATTGCAAAGTGACTTAAACTTTAAAATTTTCTTTACCTTTTCCCAAAAGTCTAATTCTTTTTCAGGCTGTATAGCTCTTTATCAGGTTCTATAAGCCTATGACTAGCTTTGGGTTTACCAACCCACCATTTGGTGGGATTTAAGTGGGTTGGGCACTTGTTTTATTTCAAGCCAGAGAATTTCCATGCCATGGTCCATTGCCACACCCGACAGGCTTGGCTGTTTTTTATGCCATGGGTTGACTATTTTTTTTCATAAGCAAAGCAAAAACACCTTTTCCCAAAAATAAGGTAATAGGGTTTAGAAAAAACCCTTTTGGAGAATCAGAATTTTTTTGGTTTTTTGTAATTAAAGTATATTACTATGCAGATATATTCACCTGCAAAATATGCCTTCTGAATGAGATTCCAGCTGTTTCTACAGCCTCCATGGCTACTGCAGTATTAGGGAAGATGTAAACAGGGATTGGATGTATTGGATGTCTTCAGGATTCTATCTTTTAATTCTCTGACATGTATAAAATGATAGAATCATACAGTTTATAAAGAAAGAAATAAAATAAATTATATGACAACAAGTGGTTGTCTCCCTTTCTGAAAGGAAGTTTGGTTTTCTGTCTGGCCATGATTGCAGCCAGCCTCGCATTTTAGCATCACATGCAGGACGTGCAAGTACACAGAATAGGTTGCAAAAGTGCTCATACCTCTTGAACTGTTCCTTATTTCTAAACATTACAACCACAAACATAAATGGGTTGTCTTACTACAAAGATTATCTTTCAACATGTAGTGAACATTCAATCAATACTTTTTCCAAATACAAGTTTTTTTTTATTTTTCCCTGTGCAGGAGGTAAGATTTTATCTGCTCTGGGTACACACAGGTTTCCCTGGTTACTGTCCTGCTCTCTCTGTTGTTTTTCTTAACTGATAGCAGGGAATGACGTCACCACAGGTTGGCACACAGGACGCCAGCAGCTTGAGAACAGAGTGTGTTATTTCTAACAAGAAAAGGAGAGTTATTGCTTTTAATTATTTACTTTGAGCTCTGAAGTTCTCTGCTCGATAGATAACATCTCCTGCTCTTATGTCAGTGCAATTAGAAGAGCTGTGACTGCAGAGCTGATATGCTAATCACTGCTATAGAACCACCCAAAGGTTGACCAGGAAAGGACAGGATGCATGAATGTAAAGCTGCTTTTGGCTCTGTGAAACAGCATAGGGAGACAACCGTTTTAAATATATTTTATGTGATATAGCAACACAAAGCTGCAAGTGTTTGTGAAGTGTAAAGAAAATCATACATTATTTTTAAAATGTTTGCAAATGAAAAGTTTGACGTACATGTGTATTCAGCCAATACTTTGTAGGATCACCTTGCATTGCAAAGACCGCTGCAGTATGTTGAGGGATGTCTCTACCAGCTTTGTACATCTAGAGGCTTTGCAAAATAGCTCCAGCTCAGCCAGATTGGTTGGTGAACATTTGTGAACAGCAATTTTCAAGTCCTGCCATAGATTCTCAATGGGATTTAGGTCTGGACTTTGACTGGGACATTTTAACACATGAATATGCTTTGATGTAAACCATTCCATTGTAGATTTAGCTGTATGTTTGGGGTCGTTGTCCTGCTGGAAGGTGAACTTCTGCCCCAGTCTCAGGTTGTTCGTAGCCTGTAACAGGTTTTCCTCCAGGATTTCCCTGTATTTAGCTTAATTTATCTTCCCATGTACTCTGAGCAGCTTCTCAGTCCCTGCTGAAGTGAAGCCTTCCCCCAGCATGATGCTGCCACCACCATGCTTCAAGGTGTTGATGGTGTGTTCAGGGTGATGTGCAATGTTGGCTTCCTCCACACCTTCTTCCACATTCTTGCTGTGTCCCCTACATAGCTTTATGAAAATTGGAAGCAGGACCTCTTATGGCTTGATTTCAAAAAGGGCTTCCTTTTTGCCATTCTTCCATTAAGGTCAGATTTGTAAAGTAAATGACTAATAGTTGTCCTATGGACAGATTCTCCCATCTGAGCTGTGGATCTCTGCAGCTCCTCCAAAGTGACCCTGGGCCTCTTGGCTAATTCTCTAATTTGTTGTCAGTTTAGGTGGACGGCTGTGTCTTGGTAGGTTAGCAGGTGTACTGTACTCTTTCCATTTACTAATGGATTGAACAGTGCTCCGTGAGATGTTCAGAGCTTGGGATTTATTCATTATTTTTATTATTTATTTATTTTTTAAACTTAAACCTGCAATACACTTGGTCACAACTTTATCCCTGAGCGGTCTGGTGTGTTTCTTGGTTTTCAAGATGCTGTTTTCTAATAAACCTCTGAGGCCTTCACAAAATAGCTGTAGTTATACTGAGAATAAATTACAAACAGATGTCCTCTACTTACTAATAAGGTGACTTCTAAAGACAATTGGTCACACTGGATTTTATGTAAGGGTATCAGAGTGCAGGAGGCTAAATATATATGTGCGGCACACTTTTCAGTCTTTTAATTAGCAAAAATTTGGAAAAGCATGGATCATTTTCTTTACAAATACTCGCTACTTTACGTTGCTCCATCACATAAAACATCAATAAAATACATTTAAGTTGTGGCTGTGATGTTTACAAATGAGGAACACTTCAAGGGGGGTGAATACATTTGTAACCCACTGTATCTGTTACAGAACAACTCTCCATCTTGGCATATAAAGGACGGGGGGGGGTGCTTTAATTAATGGAGTTACCAAAATATATATTATTTCTTTTTTACTTTTTATCTACACACGTGGACAAAGTTGTAAGGTACCCTTTTGTTAACCCTTTAACGACTCTGGGCGTATGAGTATGTCCCAGGGCCGCTAAGGGGCTTTGCAGGGGGATCGCTACAAGACACACACCCTCCCCTCCCCCCCGCACAGCCGGCAGTAACAGCGTCGCCCGCTGGCGCTGTTTAACCCATCAGACAATGCGGCAAAGATGGCCGCGGCGTCTGAATGAATGACGATCGTCAGGGTGATCGGCATCACCACATCATAGTCCGATCTATAAAAATATAACATCATTTATCCCGTACGCTGAACACCGTAGAAGAAAAAAAATTCCAAACGCCAAAATTGCGTTTTTTGGTCATTTTAAGTCATTCAAAAAAAAATGGAATAAGAGTGATCAAAAAAGTCGCGATAAAAAGTGCACTTCAGCCCGCAAAAATTGCACCCTCCCTGACATCCGTAGGTGTTAGTACAAAAAAGTTATTGGTCGCACAAAATGGCACCGCGGCGCACATTTCAAAAATAGAAAAAGTTTGGAAATTTTTTACGGTACCAAAACATAACAGAAACCCTACATGTTTGTTATTGCCAGATGCGTATCAACCTGTAGAATACAGATAACACATTATATTTTCCGAAGATTGAACGCCATAAAAGCAAAACACCCGCAAATATGGCGAAAATACGTTTTTTTAAACAATTTGTCCCACTTGGAATTTTTTGGCGGTTTCCCAGTATATTCTATAGTACAGTGAATAACACCATTAGACAGTGCATCTTGTCCCGCAAAATAAAAGCCCTCATATGTCTATGTAGGTGAAAAAATAAAAAAGGTTATGGCTCTGGGAAGGCGAGGAGGGAAAAACTAACGTGTCAACAAAAAATAAGCCGGTTCCTTAAGGGGTTAAAGAAAGTCATATCAGCATCATGTTCACAGACACAAAAATGAAGCACACAAAGAAAAGAACATTCTACCTACTGAGAAACATTGAAGATGGTTATGTTTTGGGGCTGCTGTGCTGCATCTGGCATAGGGTGTCTTGAATCTGTGCAGGACAAAATGAAATCTCTAGACTATCAAGATATTTTGGAGCAAAATGAGCTGCCCAGTGTCAGAAAGCTTGGTCTAGGTCACAGGTTATGGATCCTATGATAAGATAATGACCAGTAACAGACAAAACAAACATCCAAGAAAGGCTAAGAGCAAAGCATTGGACTATTCCGAAATGGCTTCTATGAGCCCGGATCTAAATCCTATAGAACATCTGTGGAAGGAGCTGAACCATGAAGTCTGGAGAAGGCACCTTTACACCTGAGACAGCTGGAACAAAATATCTGTGGACGGGTGCAGAAGAATCATTGAAAATGACAGGAATGGTTTGTTTGCAGTGATTGCCTCAAAAGGTTGTGTCAGAAAATATTAAGTTGAGGTGACCATCATTTTGGTCCAGGACCTGTTCATTAGTTTTTTTTTTTTTTTGGTTGAGCCAAAATTCAAAAGCAATGTCTGATTCTCATTAGTTGATTTTCAGTAAATTTAAATGAATTACAAGCATACATGCCAACTCTCCCGTTTTTGTCGGGGGGGTCCCGCTATTTGGGGTCCCCCCCCGCCCTCCCGGGGGAGTCGGCATTCCTCCCGCCGCCAGTAGGCGGCGGGGATCCTTTAAATGACCGCGGCGCCGGAGTAGCGCTGGTGCGCTACTCTGGCGCCGCCGGTCCGTTCCCCACAAGGCGGTGAAGTGGGCGCAGCGCCCGCTTCACCCGCCTGGTCCTCGCTGAGCAGGGAGGAGGCAGGAGGGTTCGCTCCCTCCTGCCTCCTCCCCCTGTATGTCCGGCGCCACTGTGCGCCGTACACACATGTCAGCGTCACAGAGGAAGTGACGCGCGGCTGCACTCACTTCCCCTGTGACACTGCTGAGGGGATGTCCAGGAGCGGGCCGCTCTGCAGGAGCCTGGTCAGGTAAGTGGATATGCTTATTCTACCTTTATCAGTTCCAGGGGGGCACTGTCTGGCTACCATGGGGGGTCTACCTGGCTACACTGGGGGGTCTACCTGGCTACAATGGGGGGTCTACCTAGTTACAATGGGGGCAATACCTGGCAACAGAGGGGGCACTACCTGGCTAACAATGGGGGGCACTACCTGGCAACAGAGAGGGCACTACCTGGCTAACAATGGGGGCACTACCTGGCTACAATGGGGGCACTACCTGGCTACAATGGGGGCACTACCTGGCAACAATGGGGGGCACTACCTGGGAACTAATGGGGGCACTACCTGGCTACTAATGGGGGCACTACCTGGCTACTAAAGTTGGTACTACCTGGCTACAATGGGGGCACTACCTGGCTACAATGGGGGGTCTAACCTGGCACAATAGAGGCACCACCTGGCTAACAATGGGGGGATGGGGCACTACCTGGCTAACGATGGGGGCACTACCTGGCTAACAATGGGGGCACTACCTGGGTAACAATGGGGGCACTACCTGGCTACAGAGGGGGCACTACCTGGCAAACAATGGGGGCATATACCTGGCAACAGAGGGGGCACTACCTGGAAAGCGAAGGGGGCATCTCACTGGCAAAGAGAGGGGGCACTGCCTGGCAAACAATGGGGGCATCTACCTGGCAAACAATGGGGGGCACTACCTGGCAAACAATGGGGGGCATGTACCTGGCTAACAAAGGGGGGCATCTACCTGGCTACAAATTGGGCTCTCCCTGGCTACAGAGAGGGCATCTATTTGGCTACAAGGGGGCATCTACCTGCCTGTAAGGGGCACTACCTGGTTATGGGGGGCTACTACCTGGCTATAAGGGCATCTACCTGGCTTTCTTCCAAAGCCGTTATGCAGTTAGGTGGAGTAGGTGTGGCTTTTTGAAGGGGCGTGGCATACCATCAAGATGGGCGTGGCCATACGCCATACGCGCGCCGCCCACTAATATCTCCTGCTTTTCCATTTTCAAAAGTTGGCAACTATGATTACAAGTCATCTTGGTGACCATTGTAGGTTTTTCTTTCTCTAACAGAAGGGTGCCAGCAATTATATCCATGTGTGTACTTTGTTTAATGGTATTATAGTAGCAGTTGATTTTTTAAATAACCTTTATTAAAAATTATTGCTGCTTGTTGTATTTTTTTACTGGGTTAATAGAAATGGAAGTGATGATGATCAGATCGTTGTCAAAACCTTTACCTTTGGGAGGTGAGTGTGCAACTCATCTACAGATGCTCCTGCCCATGAAATGCATGTGCATTATTCAGGAGCATGGGTTATCACTATAGTCATAGCAACTGTTATCGGGCCCAGAGGTGGAGGGGCTTACTAAGATACAAGAACAGTGTTCCTTTTTGTAGGAAACAGGTAGTTGGTGGCATTACTATGTGCGGTCACCAATATGTTTCAGTATTATTTATACCTTTAATTATTGCTACTTATGCTGCTCTTTCGGTTTTCTGTCATTAGATTGTGGAGCCCCATCTCATTTTGCTATGGGGTACTATGAATTTTAGTTATACCCCTGTAGAGGCCGACACATCTTTACAGGAACCTCCTATGTCTCTCCCTGAATAGAACATCACACTGTACCTACCAGTGTAATGTTACATTCAGGGACAGCTTTGGGGGCTCCTTTACAGATGCTCCTGCCCCCTGTATGCATCTGTTCTGTTCTGGAAGCAGCCACATCTGTATCGGATCCTGCTACCTTCCCAAGAAGAAATGTTCCACTGATAGATGATATATGATGTTCCATTCTTGGAGGACAGTGGGAGACAAAGACAAAAGCTGCTGTGTAAAAATCCACTGACATTCCATGTAATGGGCAGCCATTGTGCTCGGATGGTACACGGGAGGTGTAAATGGAAAGTCATACTGGTAGGTAGAGTGTGATGTTCTATTCAAGAGTCCTGTATTGACGGGGCTGCATCCCAAACAGCTCCCCTGTATTTAGGGGTGGGCAGAAGCAGGTAAGGGAGCCGCACACCCATCTCTCAGAACAGAAAGGAAGTGATGACTATCCAATCGTCATCAATTCTGGTTCTTTTGGCCCAGTAACAAAAATAAAAGTAGCAGCAATAATTAATAAAAAAAAAATGATTTAAAGCTTTAAATTGAAACCATTAAAAGATAATGGTATCAATTTAAGTGAAAAGGAGTTAAATAACCTGTTATAGCCACATGTAAACAGGGGAGACGAGTTCACCTGTGCTGGAATATGATGTAATATTCAACCCTAAAACAACACCATATCTTCTTTATCAAAACGGACATGGACCTACAGATTGTTCTGGTGCTACATCATGGATCTTCCATGTGCATGAGATTTGAGACCAATATATTATGGGAGTGGAATATGCGCTATTTCCTCATTTTTTATTTGTAACAAGCAGAATTATCCCGTTTCTATTTGTTGCTTGTGTGTTTGGTTAAAAGCTTTGCTGCTCAGCCTGGAGATGGGCTTGGATCTGCTGGGGAGTCTCTGCTGCTCGTCTGTCTCACTGAGATTGCAGTTGTACCTCAGTGTATCAGCAACTTGCTGCAGGCTGTGATGCATCTGGTCAGCATAAAGACGGGCTTGGGTCTACTGAGAGGTTTTGGCAGCCATGTGCTTTACTGTAGGACTCTTTCCTTTAAGTGCAGGGTTCCTTTTTGGAGGCATGACTGTTCTCGTTTCAAGTTATGAGACAGCTCAAATTCAGTACAAATACAGTCTATTCACAATAAGTTCTAGAAATCTGAAACATTCTAAAAACTTCCCAAGTGCCTGACTTACCTATACGTCAAATTTGGTGTTGATTGGGCGTTTGGCTGTGCATAGAGAACAACAGAAATCTATTTTATATATACAGTGTAAAGATGAGTTCTTTCGTGTGAGTTTGAGTACTTTTGTGTTCTACATGGCACATTGGTATTTTGCAGTACCAGCTACTATGGTTGTTCTGTAGGAACCTAAGATCTATCATAAATACGAAATTTCTATTCCCCATTTGACACCATCATTGGTGCATATTGCTAATTAGAACAATCTTGTGTATTGTCATAGAAACAAGACTGCAGCTTAAGCATGATTACAGATTTCTGATTTCCAGAACAGATCGATCTTTTATTATTACTTGAGTAATTACCCTGTATTAGTTTAGCTTTTCTGCTTGGCAGACAACCAAAAGTGACAATAGATAATTCATTATGTCCCTCTTTTCCTGAGCAATGCAGTCTCCAATTTGATTACATTTCAACCTTTCATAATCTAAAGCTGCTTCTAGCCCATGCAAACACCATGTGGACACTTGTCCCAGCCATCTTGAGGGGCATTTATTTCACAAATCCTAAAATCTGGTGCAGTCAATAAAGTCTAATTTCTATATTAGCAGAACAGGACTTCATTGTGCTAAGGAGAACGTAAACATGACATGTGTCACTTAAAGGGGTTGTCTCACCATGCTGTTTCACAGAGCCAAAAGCACCTTTCATTTATTAATCCTGCCTCTTCCTGCCCAGGCTGTGGGTGATTAGCATACCAGCTCCATATTCAAAGGTCTGCTAATGACTCTGACATAAGAGCAGGAGATATTTATCTAAAGTCCAGAGATGCTTCAGAGCAAAAGTAATTAGTCTCCTTTGTTTGTTAGATTAGATAACACTCTAGCTGTCAAGCAGTTCTGTTTGCCTACCTGTGTGATGACGTCATCACTTCTATCAGATAAGACAAATAGCTGGTAGAGCAGGGCAGAGCAGATCAGTAACCTACAAAAACCTTAGTGCACTCAGCTGATAAAATCACTTTTATCTCTTCAACAAAGAAAAATAGACAAAGCAATATATTTGGAAAATGTTTTCATTTACTGTTCCATACATGTTGAAAGCTATTCTTTGTAGTGAGACAACCTCTTTAACTCACCTGTGACTTGATTACATGCAAGCCCAGCTTCATATTTTGTCCCAATTACCCTAATAAACATACTGTTTTATATCAACCTCCACAGAAAGATCCCAGAGCTTCCCAGCTGAGGATTGGGTTGGTTAGGCCTGACCTCAGTTCCACTAAAAAAAGCCTCTAAGCCTCCTTGTAAAACTGGTGGTGTAGTATGGACTATAGCATTTGTATCCACACAAAACAAAATCATATTAAAGCAATGGGCATTAGCCTGTAGACGTGGCTCAAAACTATCAGCCCAATTTTTTCAATTAACTTACTGAACATACCCTCATGAAGCAGTCAACAGCTACCTTGAATTTTTTCCAGGGAAAGGACATGGATGGAACAGGAAAAATGTATTTTGTCTACTCCTTATTTTTACAGAGCCACAGCCAGCTCCAGACTCACACTTCCTTGTTAGACTGTGGGTAGTTCTATAGCAGTTATTGACATGTCAGCTCTGCCATTCCTAGCATATCCTGTTACATGAGTGTAGGAGGTTTGTAAACTGTAGTGCACAAGGCTACAGAGCTCTAAAGGGTTAAAGCTTGTCAGTAAGTAATTAGAACAAGCTCCTGTCTTTAACATAAGGAACACAGCAGGGAATGACTCATCATCCCAACCACTGCTAGATCCTGTAACAGCAGAGACAGGTGGCTGGTAAGTAGGTAAACCTGTGTGCCAAAGTAGGAGATAAGATCTCAGAACAGCAATATATTTGGTAATAGTCTTTATTTACCTTTGCCTCCATGCTTAAAGCCAATCAATGAAACGGTAATAACCCTTTAATTGTTCCTTTCAGTGCCATCACAGCTAATACATCAACATCTAATGCACCTTATCTTGCACCATTAATGTTTTTGCAAGTATGCTAATGTTCAAAGAAGACCATATCCGAATAGAGCAGGGTAAACAAACCTTATTTTATAACTTTGCCACCTATCACTTATTACAGATCTTAGAAGGTTATCCAACGTACACAGAGATGGGGGGACACCGCTGGCAGCTAATGCGCTGCAAGTAAGTGGCAAGGTGAATATATATATATATAATAAAAATATATATATAATAAAAATATATAATATATATAAAATAAATATAGAATATATATATAAAAATAAATTATAAATTTATTATTTTTTGAGCAGCTGTACACTACCTTTATTTTTTTATTTTAATTCAGACAACCCCTCTAACATTGATGATATATGTCAGGTGTATGGGTGTCTGACTGAGATGAGGATTTTGAACGTGGCAGTGATTGAGCATGCACACTGCTGCTTCAGTCATACTGTATGGGATTTACAGAACAGCTAATACTTGGCATTATGGAAACTAGCATTTAATGAAGGTCCCAGCAGTCTCCTCTCCATCTAACATTTATCATCTATACACTGTAAAGGTAATAAATGTTTGTGGCAGGAATACCCATGTAAATACAAGCATACTAGAATGTATTAAGATATGAGCAGCAGAGCGGCTAGACCTGCCCATATAGTGAAAAATAATCATAAGTAAAGTGAGCTTGCAAGTGAGAATTTCTGTTCCAATCCTATGTATTAAAGGGGTTGTCTCACTACATTGATTCTGTAGCTATAGCAACCATGCGGCAGCCTATCATGAAGATCAAACAGGTCGTAGCTAAAGCGACCGAGGGGGCTGATGCAGCCCATACAAGAGGGGATATCTAGGAATAGGTTGGACACTGTTAATGGAGATATATCGCAAAGTGACTTGTTTTTGCAAGATCTTTAACATTAAAAGCAATCCTTGTAGTGAGACAACCCCTTTAATAAATCAAGCTATAAAACCTTGATCACGTGGTGGATTTTCAGATGGAATCTGAGTGCATTCCATGCCGAAATATCCTCAGTCTTCAAATGGGATTCCTCCAAGCTCCATTGTATCTGATGATATTCCACAGCATAGTTCATACAGTGCAGATTTCTACTCTCATGGATTTGAAATACGTGTCATGGAAAATGAAGAAATCACACACCATTATGGTGCACCAATAGGTGGTCAGTGGAAAGGGTCCATTGTTTCAGCCCTCAAACAAATAATGCTAAATATCCATTCAAAATTTAGTTCTAGGTATTTCATAAAACTGAACATTTCATAGACAAACATGCAGTAGTGAATAATTGCAGCATTTTCTGCAGATCGTGATCCACGACATTAACCAACAGGGTGTTATCATCTAGCTAAGACGCACTTTCCACAGTAAAGTCTTGTGTAAAGGAAATGGGACAGGTCTGAAAAACACAAACACAAAATATTAGCTTGAACTTATATCATATGTTAGAACAAGTCTTCTAGCCAGTTCCTTTAAACCGTAGATTCTTGTGGTCAAACTAATGGTTCGAGGTTCGTTCATGGATGTTTGATGAGTCCCTAAGCGTTGTAGACTCTCATTCCCAAATGAGCGCTCTAGAATAGTAAACTGCCTTCCTATAATGTAAAAAAATCACACTACGACAGAGCCAGGAAGAGCTAACTGTTTAATAGAATGAGACTCTACAACACTTGGGAACTCATCAAACATCCATGAACGAATGGACAAGCATCAAAACAACAGCTAAACCACCAGAATCTACGGTTTAATGGAATTGGCTGGAGAAGTTGTTCTATTAACACATAACTTAAAGGGAACCTGTCACATAGGTTATGCCCCCCTTGCTGAGGGCAGAACAAGTTAGTGTCAGACCTGCTGTTTCCAGTGCTGTGCCCCTTATTATGTAAGATGCACCAGTTTTAGAGAATTTACCCCTTAAATCTTATTCATGAGCAGGTGTTAGCTCCACCTACCAAAGGCTAGCTCCGCCCACTGACAGTTATTCACATGTTTCTACCTATTCAAAGTAATAGGGTTGTCAGTTGAGGTGGGCGGAGCTAGCATTCGATTGGCCGGGTTTGAAAAAAACTGACACTCTGAAGGACTCTTCGAATGACTCTTCTGGCTGGAAACTGCAGATTTGAGCATTAAATACACAAAAACTACAGCATCTTACAGAATAAGGGACACAGCACTGGAAACAGCAGGTCTGACACTAGCTTGTGCTGCCCTCAGCCAGGGGGGCATAATCTATGTCACAGGTTCTCTTTAAGTTACAGTACAAGATAATACTGAACTGTTCGTGTCTTCAGACCTCTCCCATTTCCTTTGCACAAGACTGTACTCTGAAAAGTGTCTTAGCTCAATGTTAACACCTTATTGGTTAACATTATGGACCATACTCTACAGGGAATGCTGCAATCAAACACCACCGTATGTTTGCCTATTAAATTCATTAGAGATTTTCCATTTTGTGGAACACCAGAAAACATGAATAAGTGACATGTCACTTTTTTTTTATTAGTATTAATGTAAATTTTAGATGGAAATCACGTTGGGTAGACAGGAAGAGAATTAGCCTTGTGAAATTAATTAAATTATTATTATTGAACTTCTAACAAGTTATAGTGACTACTGACTAGGATAGTGAAGAAGGGTCGTTGATTTATTCCAACTGCCAGATTAGAGTCAGGAAGGAATTTTTTCCTTAAAGTGAGGACAATTGGCTTCTATCTCATGCGGATTTTTGTCTTCCTCTGGATCAACACTGCAGGACATTAGGCTGACCTGGATGGACGTCTGTCTTTTTTAACTCTGGTTTACATATGTATTTGAGGTTCCATTCGGAATCTCTGTCGCATGTTGCCTTGGAAATTATGGAAAAAATATTTTGTACGTCTCAACAATGAACATCGCAGTGGAAACCCAACCTACCCATTGTAATTAGGTGTTGTGGGTGTCCGTTGTGAAATGGAACCCTTGGCTTTCATTTTAACCTCTGCACCAGAGGCGGGACGACGGGTAGGCAAAGTAGGCCCGACGCACTAGGGCGCCTACCTCTGCCTATCCTAAGGGCGCAGGCAGAGCCCCGAACCTCGCCGGGCTCCAGGCCGCTGCAGGGGCCCCTGAAGCGCTGGCGGTCTCTTTGAGCGCTTCTGCGGAGCAGAGAGCGAGCGCCCCCGCTCCGCAGACAGTGTCGGACCCGCTCACCGGGGGATCGCTGGATCCTCCGGTAAGCCGCAGGGCCGACACAGCGGGGCCCCCGGGGTTTCCTCAAGCGCGAGGACCCGCCGCGGCCCCGTGCGCTCAGCTTGCAGTGTCGCGATGAAGTGATGTCATCGCGACGCTGCCTCACCTCGGGTGCACAGCTCGTCATAGGCCGTGCGCCCGAGGAGCTGCCGGAGGAGCGCGCGGCCGGGAAGCAGGTAAGTATAAATGTTGTTATTTTTTCCTGCCTGTAGCCCCTATATACCTGTCTGTGGCCCCATACGCCTGTCTGTAGCCCCTATATACCTGCTTGTGGCCCCATACGCTTGCCTGCGGCCCCTATATGCCTGCCTGTAGCCCCTATATACCTGCCTGTGGCACCAAAACGCCTGCCTGTAGCCCTATAATACCTGCCTGTGGTCCATACGCCCTGCCTGTGACCCTATACGCCTGCCTGTAGCCCCTATATACCTGCCTGTGGCCCCCATACACCTGTGGCCTCTATACGCCTGCCTGTGGCCCCATACACCTGCCTGTGGCCCCCATACGCCTGCCTGTGGGCCCCATACGCCTGCCTGTGGCCCCATACGCCTGCCTGTGCCCCCATACGCCTGCCTGTGGCTCCTATATGCCTGCCTGTGGCCCTCCTATGCCTGCCTGTGGCTCCTATACGCCTGCCTGTGGCCCCCATACGCCTGCCTGTGGCCCCATATGCCTGCCTGTGGCCCCAAACGCCTGCCTGTGGCCCCCATACGCCTGCCTGTGGCCCCATACGCCTGCCTGGGCCCCTATACGCCTGCCTGTGGGCCCCCATACGCCTGCCTGTGGCCCCTATATGCCTGCCTGTGGCCCCTATACCTGCCTGTGCCCCATATGCTGCCTGCGCCCCATACGCCTTCCTGAGCCCCCATACACCTGCCTGTGGCACCCATACGCCTGCCTGTGGCCCCTATATGCCTGCCTGTGGCCCCATACGCCTGCCTGTGGCCCCCCTATGCCTGCCTGTGGCCCCTAGCTATATACCTACCTGAGCCCCTATAGCTATATAACCTGTCTGAGAGTGACCCTCTCTCTATATACCTGCCTTATTGCCCCTATATCTATATACCTGCATGATTGCCCCTATATCTATATACCTGCCTGAGTGACCCTATGTCTATATACCTGCCTGAGAGTGACCCTATATCTATATACCTGCCTGAGTGCCCCTATATTTATATACCTACCTGTCTAAGGGGACAATATACATATACCTGGGCATATCTATATACCTGCCTAACTGATGGGGACCTATATATACCTGCCTAATTGGTACATATATACCTGTCTAACTGAGGGGACTTATATACCTATAAGTGAGGAGTTGCTGGAAATGTGAGGACTCTAAGATATTTGTGTCCAAATCTGCAGGGATGAGTATTGGCCGGGAGAAATCAGCGGGAAGGTGTGAACCGGATGGAGAAGACATGGGAAAGTGAACGACGCTGATCAGAAAAGACGTCTCCGGTGAGTCACTAAAAAGTAACTGCGTTGTAATCCCTTATAGTCCCGCAGAGCGTCTACATACAACTAGTATCTACCACTATATGGTCACTGTATGGGCGGTGGTATATGTAATCAGAGCCTGTGTACAGCTGATAGTCCACATGTGGGGTTGCGTTCGGTCAGGGTCTGGCAGAATTATTTGATCCTTAAGTAGTAATAGTTTTGGGTCTTGGTTTTTGTAGGAGTGTTTTTAGTAACAATCATTCGTCTGGTAGATTTGCTCCATGTATCGGTGGATTATTCAGTGATTGTTATTTGTAATTTATTACACTGTCATACGGAGGGAAGCGATTTTGAAAAAGCAAATTTGTCAGGGCTGATTTTCATTGTGCAGTGACTGCTGAGGAGATGGACGGGAGCTATGTGGAATATGCAGAATATTAGTGACAGGACCTGGCGCAGGTGTGAGAGGAATTAGTGTGGGGGAGTGGGGCGGGGCGCCATTGGCTGTACTTGCCTAGGGCACCAAAATGCCCTGTCCCGGCCCTGCTCTACGCTGAAGGGTTCCTAACGGATATAGATGTGAACTAAGCCTTAGGCCTTCCAAACTATGTAACCATTAAAGGCTAAAGAGCTAGAAATAATCCTAGTAAGTAAGAAATATCCCAGAATCAGAAAATCCATCTGAATGAATCAGTGCAACATTCTTGCAAGTGCTACCTGCTGATAGCCGGTGAGCACTGGTGCATTGTACTTAAGTCACACACCCTCTGTCTACATCTGTGAGAACAATATTTATCTGGTTATTTCTGAAGATATAAGAGGATGTTCTCCACCCAGTGTGACGAATGCCACTCTAACATTCATAATCTACAATAAGTCAATGTACTGTATATCAAGCAACTGCAGAAATGAGGGGTCAAGAACAGATATCTTTTAACATATAACTGATTACTAGTCTGTGAAATTGAAAAATATTGTTTGGTACTCCTCCATGGAGATTTTTCAGCTGTATGATGTTTAGGGGTTCTTACATGCACAACAGTCATAAACTGAAAATCTGTACCAATGTAATGGATAGTGCTAGTGAACACGGGTAAGAGTGGATTCACACCTGCGTTTCCAAATACTTAAAAACGGATGTATTAAAAAAAAAAAAGAATAATAAACTGAAACCAACTGAAGTATAGTAATCTGCTTTTTTTACTGATCCTTCACACTAAGGGCCGGTTCACACCGGGACGGATTTCACCCGCAATTCCGGCTGGCTCGAATAAGGGGCGGGGGCGCTGCGCGCCGGCTCCATAGACATTCATTATCCACGGCGTGTATCCCGCCGGGATAATGTGCATGCCACTTTCTCCTCCCGCCCGGCGGATTTGCCGAGCGGAGAGGAGAGACGGAATCCACAGTTCTCTATGAGAACTGTGAATTACCATAATGGCTGGGACGGATTCCAGCCGTACTGCAGCGCAGTACGGCGCGCAATACGGCTGCAATCCGTGCCCAAAATAAGCCGTGTGAACAGCCCCTTAGGGTATGTTCAGGCGAGTTATTGCAGCACGTACATGTGCGCCGCAATACGCTGGGTGGATTGACAGCACGCGCTGATCAGCACGTACTTCCAAAGCACGGAGGGGCCGGCCGGCCCCATTAACATGCATTGTCAGTGCCGCTAACAATTGACGTCACTTCTCTCCCCGGGCGTACGATACAATTGTATTGTACGCCCGGGGAGACGACGCATAATTCATAGCTTTCTATAAGAGCTATGAATTACCGTAATTGTGGTGCGCATTTCGCGGTGTATAAAGCGCAATATGCGGCGCAATGCACGCGCAATTACGTGGCAAAATAAGCCGCCTGAACATACACTTACCCAAAAAAAATAAACGGATACTTTGACATCAGTTTCCATCAGTTTTTACTAGTGTGAAAAGGTTGTCCGTTTTTTTAGGTCTGATATTTCTGCATATGTGCAGAAATTAAAAACGGATCCTTTAGATGGACAGAAAAACGGATACAATTTATGGAAGAACATGTATGCACATTGCTAGGGTAGGTGCTCTGTGGAAGGGTTACTCTGTTTAAGATTACCCCAAAATCATAGCATATGAGTATATTTTATTAGTATATACATGTTCAAAAATCTAGTGCTTAAAAAAGCTGGGAATGGAGAATGAGGCTTATGGGATTGAGAGCTCGGAAGCAACTCAACGTTTTAGCCACACTGACTGGGAAATGGCGAGTACAGAGGGTTTTAGACGTAGAGATATCGCTATATGAGCATCCATTAAAATCAGTTTCACATTGAACTTGAAAAAAAAAAAAAGGAATGGTCTCCCATTGATTTCAAAGGGTTTATAAATTAATTAGTTTGGTTCAGTTCTGCTCCCGTTCCATCAGAAATCCCTTTTTTTTATTTCTTTTTTGGAAACAAAAGTGCAGCAGCCTCTGCTATTTTCAGAACAGAGCAAACTGAACTGATGACAATAAAAAAATATGAAATCATTGGGAGACCGTTCCTTTCCATTTTTAGAGTCTCAAAAAAGAAAGGAACAACGGATTCACAACACATGACCCTGAGCAACACTGAGGCTTGCTCTGCGCCACCACCCCAACCATTCCCCCCCACCCCCCATCCTCCACTTACCACTTCCCCGCTGGGGGACCGTGACCCCATTCCTAAAATAAATACACAGACCACCGATTGGGAATGAAAATGGCCACAGCAAACCGATTTATTAACAAAATTACAACATAAACTTTTAATTTGCATAGAAATATAAATAAATAAATATATAAATTAACCATCCAAAAATACACATAATAAATATATATAACCTATTCAAACCAATGCATATATATACCTATGCATAAACCCCTAAACCAATTTTCTGTAAACCAAACAACTCCCCCCAACTTCTTTTTCCAAGAATATCCAATCGTAACCAGGCAACAACGTGCCTATCTCCCACTGGGGCAGAGGTCCTTGGAGCTAAAAAACGACCCCGGCGACCAAAATCCCAGAAGGGACAAAAGACTCACCCCCAGCCGCATTCCACTGACTCGGAGGTCCAAAAAGCCATACTTAATGGCTCGGCCAATTCGCTCTCCAGGGATAACCGGCCTGAAAAGAGCCCCACCTTCGCCCAGACCGGGTCAACGTAGACCAAAAACTGAGAAGTCAAATCCCTAATGACTCCCTCACCCCAAACTCCTCCCCCCAACTCCAAGAACCCCTGCTGCCATAGGCCACCCTGACACCTGTCGACAACCCTTTAGCCTCCATGAACCACATAAAAAAATTTTTGGGGAGGGAGGGCGGGACTGCTTGCCTCGCGCCACGTGACTGAGTTACTGGGCGGAAGGGGAGGTCTCCCGAACCTCGCCACTTCCGCCCCACCCACGCCACGCCTCCGCGCCCGCCCAGCGCTTTTAAAATGCGCCCCGCGTGCGGGTCATGCGCGCCTCCCCTAGGGGCGGGGGGGGGGCGGCGTCCGGCGCGTTCCTTAACCCTGAGCAACACTGAGGCTTGCTCTCGGCCACCACCCCAAACCACTCCCCCACCCCCATCCCCCCCCACCTTTCCACTTCCCCTCGCTGGGCCCGTGACCCACATTCCTAAAATAAATACACAGACCACCATTTGGAATGAAATGGCCACAGCAATCGATTTATTAACAAAATACAACATAAACTTAATTTGCATATAAATATATATAAATATATATAAATAACCATCCAAAATTTCACATACATAAAAAATATATACCTATTCAAACTCTATGCATATATATATCCATATGCATACCCGTAAACCATTATCTGTAAACCAAACAACTCCCCTCAACTTCTTTTTCCAAGAAACAACCAATCGTAACCAGGCAACAACGTGCCTATCTCCCACAGGGGCAGAGATCCTTGGAGCTAAAAACGACCTGGCGACCAAAATCCCAGAAGGGGCAAAAGATTTACCCCCGCCGCATTCCACTGATCGGAGGTCCAAAAAGCCATACTTTATGGCTCGCCGAATTCGCTCTCCAGGGATACCAGCCGGGAAAGAGCCCACCGTCACCAGGCCGGGTCAACGTAGACCAAAAACTGGGGGAAGTCATATCCCTAATGACTCCCTCCCCCCAAACTCCTCCTCCAACTCCAAAGAACCCCTGCCGCCACCACGAGCATGCCATGACACCTCATGCATGCAGGCCCCAAACCAAGCCAACTGCCCTTTCAAAAACCTTCCTGTATCCCCAAAGCCCACAGATCTAGCCCTACCGCCGGTCAAGTGCACACCGTCAGACCTCCAAAAATTCCCTTCTCCTGACTTTAGCTCCAAATGCCCGAACGAACACTCCGCCTTTCCCGGGGCCACAAAGCCTGCCACCGACCGTTTTTCACTTTTCACCCCGCCCTTTTTTTCAAACTATCCACTGAGCGAGCCCCCTCCAATGATGCCGGAACACAATTGGTCCGACCAAACAATGATCATATCAGGGAACTCCGACCACAACCGCAAAAGGTCAAACTTTAAGGCTCCGAGATAGCTCCCTGGGTCAGAGCCTAAATCATTCCCCCGCACATGCATACCGAATGTCGGATTGTCTCTCTAAAGCCGGCCCCAAACGCATGACTTCGGCACACACCCACCCCCCGCATACCTCGCCCCCCCAACCACCGAACCCGGAGCCACACTCCTAGGTATCCCCAGCTGGCGCCCATTCGGCCGAAGTTCCGCACGGGTCGGCCCCCAATTTGGGCGTATGAATGCCCTAGGATCCAGACGAGGAGAGGGGGACGCTCTAGAATAGACAAAATAGAGAACAACAACACATAAGAAATAGCGCCCCAGCCCCCCATTGTCGTCCCCCCACCAGCTGCTAAGAGATTTAAGTGTGGCCGCAATAGAGCCGTATCTATTTGATTCCCATCGCCCAATCCTGCACACGACCTCCGGGCTCAAACCCCCAACTCGCCCTCCTCTGTTGGCGCCCCATCCGAAAAGAGTGGTGGGGCAAAAAAACCTTCGGATTCAACCCTAATGCTTCTACACATCTCCTGAAACACTGCCGTAAACTGAAATCGAGAGACAAAAGACCCATCCTCATGAACCCGGGAATGGCCCACCTTGGACCCTCCGCAAGGCCCAAAAAGCCCGCACTCGTTCCACCGGGCACATAAGAGCCCCTGGAACCCGTCGCAAAATTACCCTTCTGCCCCTGCCCAACTGGTCAGTTTTTTGATTGCTGGATCAAAAAAAACTGACCACGTCCCCACTGACATCCAAATCTTCCGCCTGCACCCTCCCCCCCTGGATCGATGGGGGGACACCAGCTCCCGTATCCTTAAAGCCCCGAAAAAAGCCAACGCAAACGCGAGGGGAACAATGGTCAATTCGTAATTGGACGCGGCAACCCCCCCCCCAACAAACCCCTCCTAGCCGCTCCAGGAGTGCAAAGACCACCGGTCTCCTGGCGTCCCTTCCGGTCCGCCCCCTCCTGTAAACCCCCAAAGCCCCAGCTACGACGAAGTCCTTCGTCCTTCCCGCATCCTACGCATCTTAAAACCGAAGGCCAATAGGTGACACGCCTTCCGAACCTCAAACCTCAAAATCCCTAATTTATCCTCCGGCAACCTGCATTCCATCTTAACAAGTCGATGCAGATCCCAAGAATTTCATACAAAACTTTGGACCTTCCGGCCTTGTCAGCCGCTAACGGAACCCCGAAATGATCCGCCACCCATCGCATCGCCTGCAGCAGAGAGCCACATATGGGGGAAAACCCGCCGGCCCACACAAAGAAAGTCGTCCAAATAATGAATGATTGGAATCCAGGCCCGATACGTCCCGCACCACCCATTCTAAAAAAGAGCTTTAAAAGCCTCAAAGTAGGCAAAACGATATGGAGCACCCCATGGGCAACAACGATCACAAAACTGACCCTCCAACAACACCCCAACAACCTCAAACTATCTTCATGAACTGGCAACAGACGAAAAGCCGACTCTATGTCAGTCTTCGCCATTAATGATCCTGCCCCCAAAACGCCGGACAAGGGAAACTGCTTCGTCAAAACGAAGTATAACAACCCACTAACAAGCTCTTGCGAGATCCCATCATTCACCGATTGCCCCTTTGGGAATGACAAATGATGGATGAGCCGAAACTTGTTGGGGCCTTTCTTAGGCACAACTCCAAGGGGAGACACCACCAGGTCGGGGAAAGGGGGTTCCCCAAAAGGCCCAGCCATCCTGCCCAGAGACACCTCCTTTGCGAGCTTCTCCGCCACTACAGCAGGATGCTCCCTAGCTGACCTCAAGTTCCGCAAGGAAAAAGGAACGACGAGAGCCGGAGGGGGAATCCAGAACCCCCTCTCAAAACCTTTCCCCAATAAACGCGCCCCCTCCCTATCCGGATATCTGTCCAGATACGGAAGCATCGCGCAAAGCCTCACCGGGGTCACCCCCTTAGCCACCTGACACGCTCCCTTTTGTCCTTCCTTTCTTGAAGCATTTTGAAACCGGATGGGAGGGGGCCCCCACAGAACGAAGCAGACGTGTGTTTGAAAGGCAGCCGGTTCCGAATTTACACTGCCCACTTGTTAAACTGCCACACGCTCCGCCCTTTTGGGCCCCTGACTGCCCGCTTCGCTCCGGCTCCTCCCGCCGTCCCGCTTTGGCCGGAAAAAACCCGGGCCCCCCCCATGAAAGGACTGCCCGAACTTAGTCGGGGCCATCACCCGCAGCCACAGGCCAATGTCCTTATGGTCCCACCTTATAGAAGGACGGACCGCCTTCCTCTGTCGGAATTGCTCGTCGTAACGGAGCCAAGCCATTCCCCCATACGCCCGATATGCCTCGCCTATCGAGTCCATATAACAGAATAAGGGCCGAAAAATTCTCCGGCGCTTTCTCACCAATGACACTTGCTAAGATAGCAAACGCCTGCAACCAATTTGTAAACGTCTGCGGTATCAACCGCCACCGGACGTTTCTCTTCTTCCTCTTTTTTTACTTTCACTTTTAAACCCTTTATCAGATTAAAATTTAGGGCAAGAGGGAAAAAAATCTCCATGTATTCTTTTTGCCCTTTTATCCCTCCCCCTTGCTTCAAATGGGCCCCCGCGGCCCCTCGAAACAAACATAGACCTCACACCGACACGACATCAACCGCACGCTTTCCGAGGTTTCCCTTCTCTGTCTGCACTAAAACCCGAACACTGCTCCAGACCCCCTGGCCGCGGAAACCACCCCGGCCCCTCTCAGGATCGGCCCAACCATTGTCGGACTGGAGAAAACCCAGGCATCCCCGGGGTGACCCGCTCACCGCCCTAAAAAGGGCCCCGCACTTCACAAAAGGCCCGCCAGCCCCCCAGGCTCCTCCCACCCGGGGGCCCCCTCAGTACCACCGCACTCAACGCTGTACCCCCCTGACCCCCCCGATCCGCAAAACCCCCGAAATATAGAAAAAAGAGCAAGAAAAGGGGACAAACATCACCGGGGTGCGTGGGGCTGTGAACCCCCCAGCCGTTTTTGGGAATTTTGCCCTTTTCTTCCTGAAGCCTCTGGGCCCTCCCTGTGCCCTCCGGCCGGCCCAAAGCCTCAAACCCCCCCAAGGGGGGGGCCGACGGGCCAGGCCGTTGGGAATGGACCGGTGACTCCAACCCGCGGCAGTGATCCTCACCTCGTTGTCAACCGCCAGAGGCCTCCGCCCGCCGCCATATCGCTCTTTTCCCGCCCCGCACTCCCCGGTGACGGGGGCCCCTCTTGAGATGCCGTCTGTGCTGGCTGCCCCCGGGCCACACATCACCAGGTAGGAGACCGCGACCGGGACCTCAAACGACGACTGGGGGCAGCAGAGGCCAGAGCCGGGCTGGCCCCCGGGCCCGCTCCCCCCCCCGCAGGGCTCGCCGGTCCCTGGTTCCTCCCGGGGCCCGGGGCCACGACCCACCGCCTGACCCTCCCCGGGGGGTCCCGAGAGGGGCTCCCCTGGCGACGGCGAGCCCGGGGGTGTTTTCGGGGCTAACCGTTGCGGTGGTCGACCCTCCCCTCCTTTCCCCCCCCATGCTGTCCTCATTCTCGGGTCCGGTCCCGGGGCCCCCGCCTCCCTCCGGGCCGCAGCCCCACCCATCAGTCCCCTCTCTCAGCAATGAGCTGCCGCAGCAGCTTCCGTGCTCGTCTCCATATTGCCACCAGGGAGGGGACGGGCGTTCCCTTACTGCTTGCCTCGCGCCGCGTGACTGATTATGGGCGGAAAAGGGGGTCCCCGGGGCCCGCCACTTCCCCCCCACGCCAGCTCCGCATCCGCCCACCGCAAATTAAAGCCCCAGCCTGGGGGGTCAGCCGCGCCTCCCCTAGGGGGCGGGGGGCGGGGTCCGGCGCGTTCCTGGTCTGAATCCACCCGAAAAGAGCCATTTTTATTGCTTGTGAATATGACCTAAGTTAAGTTATGAACTGTTTAGTGTAGACACTTTTTTCACTTTTTGTAATGTGGCCTTAGGGGGTTTTTTGGGGAGTCCACATACAAGAAAAATTACTTGTTTAAGTCTGAAAATTGAAAACGCATCAGTTTTTATGGTAAATTTTATGTTACCCGATGGGGATTTAAAGGGGGGTTTTTTTCGTGGTTTACAGGCAGAAACCAGTCCCATTCCCTTCTTTGGAGTTTTTAATGTGGAGTCACATTAAAAACCACATACAAATGTTTGAGGCGCATTTTACATGAGGTTTTTAACAATCTCCCACTGACATTAATATTGCATTTCCATGCGGAATGCGACCAATTAATAAACATTTTCTACGTTTTTTTACAACAAAAAAGCGACCACCAAAAATAAGTGTTGTAGGAATTACAACACGTGTTTTCTATTGAGGTCAGTGGAAATGGTTTACATTCGGTCTTAGATGAGTATTTCACGTTGAAATCTGCATGGACAGAGCCTTACTGTTCTCAACTGGGGTTTTCTATTCTACTATATTTTATTCAATTAATAATAATAATATAACAATATTTTTTGTAATTCTGTCATGCGTACCATTTCCATATACATACATTTAATGCAATTTGATGCGAGCTCCTGAAGTACCTGCACCATTATTTTCAAGTGTGCTTGTTTCTGGAAAAGTCCCCAAAAGTTCCCAAGAGATATCATGAATTACAAAGTTACCAAGTTTTCTTTACAACTTTAATAGAAAAGGGCCAGAAAACAATAAACAGCCATACCTGGTATTGTTCTAAGTCTGCTCCATTTCGCTCAAGTGTATACAGGCAATCCCTGATTTATGAACAGATTTGTTCTTAAAGGGGTTGTCTCACCACAAGGATTGCTTTTTATATTAAAGATCTTGCAAAAACAAGTCACTTTGCAATATGTCTCCATTAACAATATCCTACCTATTCCTAGATATCCCCTCTTGTATGGGCTGCATCAGCTCCTCAGGTTGCTATAGCTACAGACATGTTTGATCTCTCCTGATAGGCTGCCAGCGATGGTTACTAAAGCTACAGACCTAGTGTCCTCAGCAGCTCTTCACTGCAGGCCAGTAGAATCTAGTCGAAGCCGGTAAACACTTGTCAAAAATTAAACCAAAAAAACAAGACTGGGGGAAGATGAATCGATGTAGTGAGACAACCCCTTTAAGTTGAGTTTGTATGTAAACTGAAACTGGTACAGTTTTTAAGTGCGACTCCAGCCAAATAAATTGTTTTCATTTTTGATACGGTAATATAGAAAGAGTCAACACCCCTGTAACATTTGTTTTGTTTTCTGTGCACCTATCCAGAAGATTTCACCTCACTTTCTGTCCCTTAATGAAATAACATTGATACCGCACGTCATAGTTCTGTGATTCTGCTTCAGTAACTCTATGGCACACCTTGTCTTGAACTCATTAAATGTATATAATTTATTTACATTAAATATACAGGCAGTCCCCGACTTACATCGTTCCGACTTATATACGTCCCCTAGTTACAAACGGAGACTTATGGGGGCGTGGCTGACATTCAACACTGAGCCACGCCCCATGATAACCAAGTGCCAGCATGCCACAGCTGCACATGAGATACAGAACGTTAGGTGAAATCTTCTAAAAAAAGGCCACAGACAGCAAAACAAATGTAAAAACTGTTCCCTGCACTATCCAAAACTAAAAAAAAAAGGAATTACATTTAATAAATCTACCTGTTCCGACTTACATACAATTTCAACTTAAGAACAAACCTACAGTCCCTATCCCGTATGTAACCCGGGGACTGCCTGTATAGACTAATAGGTAGAGTAACTCTCCATGGTGCAACCATCAAGTTAAAGGGAATCTGTTGCCAATTTTTTTTTACTTATAAAACAAGACACTGATCCATATTCTTTTCGTCTCGGCCGTTTTTATTTTCTGATTGTAGATTTCTCAATTCAGTTGTCTATATATGATTGTGGGGACTGCATTCTTGCCTGCACTGCTTTAACAGCAGTCAGAGATATGCTTTACAGTAGCTTCATGCACATAGGAGCCTTAAGACTGACTCAGTCCCAATGACTTCTATATGAGAGTTTTCTAGGCATGATCTGTGACCTGGGAAGAAGTCACTGTACAGGGAGGGGAGAGGGTGAGCTGTGAAATCTCCTCTTTTGAATGGTGGATCCTGTATTATCTATACACATTGGTGTCTTCTTTCAGTTTGACCCTGCTTGTGCTGATAATGAGCAGACTGCTCAATCCAGTCCACAGACTACTGATTCAGTCCACAGGCTCCTGTATGCATGAAGCTGCTGTAAAGCATCTCGTTAAATGCTGTAAAAAGCAGAGCAGGCAAGAATGCTGCCCCCACAATCATATGCAGACAACTGAAATGAGAAATCTATAATCAGAAAATAAAAATGTATACGAAGAAAAGAATATGAATCAGGGTCTTGATTTAATAAGTAAAAAGAAAAATTGGCAACATATTCCCTTTAATTGATATTATGCTGTAATTTGTATGTATATACATTGTGCATATGCTATGTAATAAAATGTTATGTTGTAATATAATGTTTTGAGTGTGTACCTTGTTGTACCGTGTCCCTGCACTGTTAAGCACCTCATGGTTTGCATTCTAGAAGTTGGGTGGAGGTTTGTTGGACTATAATGTAGGGGACAAAAGGGAGGGTAGGTTATATAAGGAAGTGTTCAGTGCTATAGTAAGTATGCTGTCAAATCTTGTGTACAGTATGTGCTTGGGGACCCGTTGATGGCCTTTTAAAGAGACTAGGTTTTTCCTGTTAAGGGCTCTATTATTGGGTTGGAAGATACATTTTGTGACAGTGTGAAGAGAGCTTGTGGAGGGGTCTTCTAAAGTTGTGATGGAGACTTAGAAGGTCAGAAATGCCTAAATAGTACAGGTAGCAAGACCACTGGATCTGTATTAACCCCTTATGCCAAACACCTGAAAAGTAGTTAATGACCAGAACCTTTTTTTTAGTTTTTGCCTCCTTACGTTTCAACAGTTGTAACTTTTTTATGTTTTCAATGACGCAGTTGTATGAGGCCTCGTTTTATTGAGACGAGTTGTACTTTATAGGGGAATAGTTTAAGTTCACTTCAATTTTTTTAATTTTTTTTTGTTTTTTTACATTTTTTTGTTACACCATTCACATTTAACACTTACTAACTTGTTAGATTAATTCTACAGGTTAGTACGGTCTCTGGATAACTAATTGAGTTTTTTGTGGTGTAATGTTATGCACATTATTTTTATTTAATATTTTTTTCTTATTTTTTTATTTACACTTTTTATGGTTTTTACTCTTTTTTTTTTTTTTTTTAATCCCGTGAAGGGACAACTGTTATTTTTTTTACACTTGGTAATGTATTAGCATATATGAATATGCTAATACATTATAATCTGTGTCAGTCTGAAACAGGCAGTGATCAGGACAGCACACAGTCTGTCCTGGTCACTGGCTTGTTACACAGACAGCCCTGGGGCTACTCTAGGTCCCCAGGGCTGTCTGTGCAGCTGTTCCCCGGGCTCTGTCGGGTCACCGGGTGTCCCGATCACCTGACAGAGAAGGGAAACCCTTTGATTGCGTTGCGATGACGAATTGCGACAATCAAGGGGTTAAAGCACCGGTGAGCAGAGGTTTCCCCCGCTCCCTGGTGCTTGCAGGAGCTGTGCTGGGATCAGGGCTGTGTAGTAGAGCCCCGATCTTAGTGCTGCTGCGGCGCCGGGAGCCTTCAAATCACAAATGCTGCGCAATGCTGCGCAATGTCCCAAGGCAGATTTCTGCCTTGAATACATCTGTACATTGTCTGAAAGGTGATAATGATTTTACATAGCACTCAGCAAGTGTTGTACTTTAACAGTATTTTAAGCATATTTGCAGGGCGTGCTTCAGTACACCCCGCAAATATGCTATGTGAACCTACCCTAAGACCCACAATGGTACTAAAGGATGCCGAAAAAATTATTTGGACACAACCTGACACTTGGTGGACTTGTTGAGTATTATATGGTCCCCAGTCATCAAGAGGGTTCAAAGTGAAAAGAAGAGTTGGGTTTTGTAGTACATAAGTGCTTAGTACCATCAGTTGTGTTATTCTACCATTCAGCTGATTGCACCATCTTTGTGTCTGCAACTATCAACCAGTCATTCACTCATAAAGCAGTTATCAGATTAGTTCAACATTTATTCAAGTATTGTATATTTTATTAAAAGAAACATTTATGTACTACAAATATTTCTTGAAGTCTTCAACACTTTCTGCTGTGCCCAGCTCCTGAGGTAGTCTATTTCACAGATTTACAACTGTACTTCAGTGGTTCCTAGTCACGACTATAGCTATTTATGTTTAAATGATATGTGCCGAACATTTTCACCTCTAAGAGGAGTCATTTAGCATTATGCACTTTTGTAAACCCTTGTCATTTTCCCAGGGATAACTCATCATTACCCAGTACAATTAACAATTCTGTTCTGTTCCGTTCATTGTTCTGTATATGAACTGAAAAATATTGCTGAATACATTTATAGTTACAAGAAAGGCTGCATTCAGAAGATCTTATAAGAAGACATAATACATACCTGCCAAATGGTAATTACTCCTTAGTATACAGGTGCTTGGCATTGTATTACCCGTGTATTTTTATACATTGTGTTCTCTTGTGTTCTCTCTTCCCTATGTTGAAAGACTCTGCTATAGAAACTGCTATAACTCGTAGATGTAACCCATGTAGGTCACTGTGTTAAAGAAATATCAGAATTTATGGAAGCTTAAACGCTCATAAAAATAAGTAATAAAAAGCTGCAAAGAACAGTATTATGTCTTTGGTTACAGAAGCAGAAAAAATAGAAATTCAACAGGGTCATAGATAATCATGAGAAATACATTTTCTACTCCAGATACAAAATTGCAGAAGAGTGGTGAATTTGGAAGAAAGTAGCATGAAGGGTAATCACATCCTGTACATTGATGGCATGTCACAGAGATACCCCATGGTCTTGACAATGATGGGGCTGCTATAAAAAAAAAATGGATACTCTATGTTGCCCACTACACAATACTATTAATGAGAAAAGGTTTTAAAGAGAACCTGTCACCTAGTTTATGCCCCCCTTGCTGAGGACAGCACAAGCTAATGACAGACCTGCTGTTTCCAGCGCTGGGTCCCTTATTCTGTAAGATGATGTAGATTTAGAGTATTTAGTTTTCAAATCTGCAGTTTTCAGCCAGAAAAGTCATGAAAAATCAGTTTTTTTCATACCCTGCCCACCTGAGGCTAGCCCCGCCCACCTAAACTGATAAACCTATTACCTTGAATAGGTAGAAACATAATAAACATAACTGTCAGGTGGGTGGGGCTAGCCATTGGTGGGAGGGGCTAACACCTGCTCATGAATAAGATTTGAGCATTAAATGCTCTGAAACTACAGCATCTTACAGAATAAAGGACACAGCGCTGGAAACAGCAGGTCTGACACTAGACTGTGCTGCCCTCAGCAAGGGGGGCATGAACTATGTGACAGGTTCTCTTTAATTTCAGTCCACACAGAAAACACAGTAGTAAATATCTTTGTTTACCTGCAATGATGGAGCAACTGCGCTGGTTCCTATATGGTGGCTCCTCAGCCACCTTTCAAGTGAACGGTGCCATTCTGCGGTTCCATGCCTCAAATTTCAACCAAAAGCTAAATATCCCAAACTTTTTGTGAGTAGTATATGATATATACAGTGAAGGAAATAATTATTTGATCCCTTGCTGATTTTGTAAGTTTGCCCACTGACAAAGACATGAACAGTCTATAATTTTAAGGGTAGGTTGATTTTAATATTGGGAGATAGAATATTCAAAATAAAATCCAGAAAATAACATTGTATAAATTACATAAATTTATTTGCATTTTGTAGTGAGAAATAAGTATTTAATCCATCTGGCAAACAAGACTTAATACTTGGTGGCAAAACCCTTGTTGGCAAACACAGCAGTCAGACGTTTTTTGTAGTTGATGAGGTTTGCGCACATGTCAGGAGGAATTTTGATCCACTTCTATTTGCAGTTCATCTCTAAATCATTAAGATTTTGAGGAGGTTGCTTGACAACTTGGAGCTTCAACTCCCTCCTTAAGTTTTCCATGACCTTAATGTGCTTCTGTTTGAGCCACTCCTTTATTGCCTTGGCTGTATGTTTTGGGTCATTGTCTTGCTGGAAGACCCAGCCATGACCCATTTTTAATGTCCTGGGGGAGGGAAGGAGGTTGTCACTCAGGATTTTACGGTACATGGCTCCACAATTCTCCCTTTGATGTGGTTAAGTATTCCTGTGCCCTTAGCAGAGAAACACCCCCAAAACATTATGTTTCCACCTCCATGCTTGACAGTGGAGACGGTGTTCTTTGGGTCATTGGCAGCATTTCTCTTCCTCCAAACACAGCGAATTGAGTTAATGCCAAAGAGCTACATTTTTGTCTCATCTGAACACGGCACCTTCTCCCAATCACTCACTGAATCAACCGCTGGCGACCTTCAGATGGGCCCGCACATGTGCCTTCTTGAGCAGGGGGACCTTGCGGGCACTGCAGGATTTTAAACCAATACGCGTAATGTGTTACCAATGGTTTTCTTGGTGACTGTGGATTCAACTCCCTTGAGATCATTAACATGTCCTCCCCCCTCCCCCCACCCCGTGTAGATTTAGGCCGATCTCTCACTTTCCTCACGACCAAGGATACCCCACGAGGTGAGATTTTGCGTGGTGCCCCAGATCAATGTCGATTGACAGTCATTTTGTATTTCTTCAATTTTCTTACTATTGCACCAACAGTTGTCTCCTTCTCACTTAACGTCTTACTTATGGTTTTGTAGCCCATTCCAGCTTTGTGCAGGCCTATGATCTTATCCCTGACATCCCTAGAAAGCTCTTTGGTCTTGCCCATGTTGTACAGGTTAGAGTCTGACTGATTAATTGAGTCTATGGACAGGAGTCTTTTATAAAGGTGACTATTTAAAACAGCTGTCTTTAATGCAGATAACGAGTTGCTTAGGAGCTTCTAACTGGTCTGTAGGAGGCAGAACTATTATTGGTTGGTAGGGATGCAAATACATTTATATAATTTATACAATGTGAATTTCTGGATTTTATTTGGGATATTCTGTCTCTCAATGTTAAAATAAACCTACCCTTAAAACTATACACTGTTCATGTCTTTCTTATTGGGCAAACTTACAAAATCAGCAAGGGATCCAATAATTATTTCCTTCACTGTATGAGGTGCTACTTATTGTGCGATAAATATATTACAAAGGGAAACAAAGGAGGAAGACCCAAAAAAATATGCAAGGTGGACACCCTCAAAGTACAAAGTAACTGTTTTATTCAAAAAAGGAGACTAGACACATGATTAAAAACAAAAAAGGAAAAGTGCGCCTTTAGGAATATCACCACTTTTGTACAGACGAACAAAAGGAAACCACCTACCATACAGTATCGTATAAGTTCCTGAGTTAATCCAAAAATAAGAAGATATAAGTATACCCATTTATATAATGTCAGTAAAGACATTGGCCCATATATGCTTGTATATGGGCTATTATCTTTATTAGCACCTTATATACCCACAAAGCCAACTCATGGCATGACTTCCGTAACCTATGCACTGCTGACATATTAAGTAGGAAGTGGTCATAATAATGTGAATCCTCTGTGTTAGTATATTTGTATATTTTCTACATATCTAAAATGAATGGAACTTTAAAATAATTGCTGATAATAATAATGGATTTCTGTTGTCTGCTGTTCTTTGTGCACAGCCAAGTGACTGGACCAATCTGCACCACATTTGGCACATAGATAAGCTTGGCACTTCGGAGGTTTTGAGGCAAGGTTTCAGTTTTCTAGGACCTACTGTTCTCCACATAGTCACAAAAAATTGGAATTCACCACAAACGTGTTGTTTATGTACAGCGAAATGACTGGACCAATCTACACCAACTTTGGCACATTGATAAATCAGCTGCTTCAGAACATTTTAGACTAGGTTTCAGCTCTTTAGAACCCACCGTTCTCAACATGCAATAAAAAGCGGACTTAGTAGATAAACTATGTATTTTCTTTATGTACAGCCAAATGACTGGACTAATTTGCATCAAATGTAATCTAAAGTTAAATCAGGCACTTCAGTAGCTTTTGTACTGGGTTTCTGTCCTACTGCTACAACACAGCATACCTCATATGCCCCAGTAATTCTGTACTACTGGATCACTGCCAGAGAGAAACACCACATACTTCATACTTCGCTGTAATACTGTACTACTGCTACATCACAGCCAGAGAGAGACACTGTGTGCCTCATATCTTCCAGTAATACTGTACTAATGTTACATTACAGCCAGAGACAGACACCGCATATAGTATGACTGGATCAATTTGAATTCAATATCACACACAGGTAAATCAGGTGCTTCAGAAACTTTTATAGTGGGATTTTGTACTACTGCCACATCACAGTCAGAGAGAGGCACTGCGAACCTCATACCTCCCTGTAATACATATTGCCAGAGAATATGGGAGCAGTAGTCTTTTCTCAAGCGGCAAAGACTATGCAGTAGACCCAAGCTAAGTAGACCTTAATATTCGGTACAGAAACCTTTGTTTGCAATTACAGAGGTCAAACATTTCCTGTAATTATTGACCAAGTTTGCAAACACTGCAGCAGGGATTTTGGCCTAATCGTCCATACTAATCTCCTCTAGATCTTTCAGGTTTGAGGGCTGTCGCTGGGCTACATTGAGTTTCAGCTCCCTCCAAAGATTTTCGATTGGGTTCAGGTCTGGAGACTGGCTAGGCCACTCCAGGACCTTGAAATTCTTCTTACAGAGCCACTCCTTAGTTGCTCTGGCTGTGTGTTTCGGGTCATTGTCCTGCTGGAAGATGCAGCCACAACCCATCTTCAATGCTGTTACTGAGGAAAGGAGGCTGTTGGCCAAAATCTCGGGATGCCTGGCCCCATTCATCCTCTCTTCAATACGGTGCAGTTGTCCAGTCCCCTTTGCAAAAAAGCAGTATGATATTTCCACCCCCAATGCTTTATGGTTGGGATGGTGTTCTTGGGGTTGTACTCATCCTTCTTCCCCCTTCAAACAGCGAGTGGAGTTGATATCAAAAAGTTCTATTTTGGTGGTCTCTGACCACATGACTTTCTCCCCTGCCTCCTCTGGATCACCCAGATGGTCATTGGTGAACTACAAACAGGTCTGGACATGTGCTGGTGTAAGCAGGGGGAATTTGTGTGCCCTTCAGCATTTAATCCTTGATGGCGTAGTGTGTTTCTGTCATTAATCTTTGAGACTGTGGTCCCAGCTCTATTCAGGTCATTAACCAGGTTTTTCCTTGTAGTTCTTGTAGTTCTGGGCTGCTTTCTGACATTTCTCAGAATCATCCTTACCCCATAAAGCAAGATCTTGCATGAAGCCCCAGACCGGGGAAGACTGACAGTCATCTTCCAGTTTCTTCCATTTTCTAACAATTGCACCAATAGTTGTTACCTTTCTACAAAGCTGCTTGCGTATTGTTCTGTAGCCCATCCCAGCCTTGTGCAGGTGTACAGTTTTGTCCCCGGTGTCCTTAGACAGCTCTTTGGTCTTGGCCATGGTGGAGAGGTTGGAGTGTGATTGACTGACTGTGTGGACAGGTGTTTTTTATACAGGTAACAAGTTCAAACAAGTGCAATTAATACAGATAATTAGTGCAGAGTAGAGGGCTTCTTAAAAAAAATAACAGGTCTGTCTGTGAGAGCCAGAGGTCTTGCTGGTTGGTAGGTGATTGAATACTACTTTCATGCAATAAAATGCAAATTCATTATTTAAAAAATCAAACAGTGTGATTTTCTGGAATTTTTTTTAGATTCTGCCTCTTACAGTTGAAATATACCAGCGGTAAAATTTACAGACCTCTCTATTCTTTGTAGGTGGGAAAACTTGCAAAATCGCTAGTGTATCAAATACTTATTTTACCTACGGTATATAGTATCTCACAAAAGTGAGTACACCCCTCATATTTTGACACTTTAATACAATGTAAAGTATTCAGTGTACAGCTTGCATAACAGTGTAAATTTGGTGTGCCCTCATATAAATAACTCAACACACAGCAATCAATGTTTAACTTGCTGACAACAAAAGTGAGTACACCTCTAAGTGAAAATGGACACATTGTGCCCAAAGTTTCAATATTTTGTGTGGCCATCATTATTTTCTAGCACTGCCTAACTCTCTTGGGCATGGAGTTCACTAGAGCTTCACAGGTTGCAGCCTCTGGAATCCTCTTCCACTCCTCCATGACGACATCATCGAGCTGGTGGATGTTAAACACCTTGTGCTCTTCCACCTTTCATTTGAGGATGAACCACAGATGTTCAATAGTTTTTTAGGTCTGGCGACATGCTTGGCCAGTCCAGCACCTTACCCTCATTTTTTTAGCAAGGCAGTGGTCATCTTGGAGGTGAGTTTGGGGTAGTTATCATGTTGGATACTGCCCTGTAGACGAGTTTCTGACGGGAGAGGATCATGCTCTGCTTCAATACTGTATATCACAATACATATTGGCATTTATGGTTCCCTCAATGAACTGTAGCTTCCCACAGGCGCTCATGCAGCCCCAAACCATGACACTTCCACCACCATGCTTGACTGTAGGCCAGACACACTCATGTTTGTACTATTCACCTGTTTGTTCCCACACACACTTGACACCATTTGAACCAAATAAGTTTATCTTGGTCTTAACAAACCACAGGACTTGGTTCCAGTAATCCATGTCCTTAGTTTCCTTGTCTTAAGCAAACTGTTTGCAGGCTTTCTTGTGCATCATCTTTAGAAGAGGCTTCCTTCTGGGACAACAGCCATGCAGAGCAATTTGATGCGGTGTGCGGCGTATGGTCTGAGCACTGACAGGCGAACCCCACCCTTTTAACCTCTGCAGCTTTGGTGGCAGCACTCATACGTCTATTTTGATTAGACAATCTCTGGATGTAACGCTTAGCACGTGCACTCAAGTTCTTTGGTCGACCATGGTGAGGCCTGTTCTGAGTGGAACCTGCCTTGTTAAACCACTGTATGGTCTTGACTACAGTTTCAGGGCATTGGCAATCTTCATATAGACTAGGCCATCTTCATGACCAGTATGAGAGAGTGTGAGAGCGATATCACCAAATTTTACACACCTATTCACCTGAGACCTTGTAACACTAACAAGTTACATGACACCGTGGAGGAAAATGGCAAATATATTTATTTCTTATTAGGGGTGTACTCGCTTTTGTTGCCAACGGTTAAGACATTGATTGCTGTTTCTTGAGTTATTTTGAGGGCACACCAAATTTACACTGTTATACAAGCTGTACACTGACCACTTTACATTGTATCCGCGTCATAGCTTCAGTGTTGTCCCATGAAAAGATATAATTAAACGTAAGGGTTGTACTCACTTTTGTGAGATACTCTGTACATAAATATATGCATACACACCATGCATATATACAACAGTAAAGGAACCTCTAGTGATCATGAAGAAGAGTAAAGTAGAAAAAGAAGAAAAAACGCTCTACAAGAGTATCTGTACCAGCATGTACTGTATATCTATCATCATAATAGTGCAGCAAAGTAGGAACAGTGTAGACAAGGCCCAGGTGCTGTGCATGTAACACATTATTATCCCCTTCCATGCTATTACACACTACATAAGGATATACATGTGTATACTAAGTTTACTATTGCACCTGCCAAAAATTTCTAAGATTTATAAAACACAAATGAGATAACATGATTATTCCATTGTTCATTTTATTGTGGAATTCTTTCACAAATTAGTATCAGCGGGGCTTGCTGTGGATGTGGAAACCTGCAGCATGCCTACAACCCCTATTTACTAACATTATGCAATATTTTATTGGAAGAATTGTGGTGTTGATTCCACAAATAAAATTCCATAACAAACACACAATGGGTAAATCTAACCATACCGTCCTGTACATTCACTGCATACAGTAACTAGGTTATGGCAGATCAGCAATGCAGCAGCAGCTCAGCTGCAATCTTGTTGAATATGATCCAGGATGTCTAGGGCAGACCATGTTTCTTCACCACCATGAGGTCATCTTCACAGAGATGCAGTCAACATAAATTTTACTAATTTATTTAAGGTTTAAACATCAGGATTCATGTTCCCACTAAGATTGTGTAACCATACACAAAAAAGAATTTGCCCGTGATTTTGGTTTATGATTAAACTGAGTTCTGCCACCAGGGTTCGTTATGCAGGTTCTCCCTCCCTGCTTACATACATAGCAAATAGAAATGGTTGAACCATGGTAAAAATTTTATCAAACTTTAATAAATTTTCTTTAAAAAACAGTCAGCTTCTGACTTTGAACCATACAACATAGTCCGTCAGACACAAATATGACAAACGAATAGCAAGATACTCAGATTTTTAGTTGCGGCGGCCTGTGCCGTTCAACGAGGTAAGTCCATGGATAGGCTCCCAGCATGGTAAGCAGAAGCATGAGGAAGGGGAGGAGCTTCCCGAAACGTCGCACTTGCTGTGCGTCAGTCTTTGCTCTGATGTCAGCGTCTCCTGCTCACCACGCTGGGAGCTTATCCATGGATTTACTCTGCTGAACGGCACAGGTGGCCGCAAGGAAAATTCTGAGCACTTGCGGTGTGCCGGTCTTTGCCCCGATGTCGGCGTCTTCTGCTCACCATGCTGGGAGCCTATCCATGGACTTACCTCGTTGAACGGCACAGGCGGCCGCAACTAAAAATCTGAGTATCTTGCTATTCGTTTGTCATATTTGTGTCTGACGGACTATGTTGTATGGTTCAAAGTCAGAAGCTGACTGTTTTTTAAAGAAAATTTATTAAAGTTTGATAAAATTTTTACCATGGTTCAACCATTTCTATCAACCATTAAGATTGTGTTCACGCAGTGCTGATTTGGTGGCAATTTTAAACACATTTTAAGCCTTAGCAAAGAGTGTCAGATAGTCTCCAAAACAATGGGAATCCCGCAAGAGAACAGAGAGTGACTTTTGATCACTGTATTTACTATTTTGCCATAGGCAAACTTAAACTCTATCAGTTCTCTATCTATAAAACACTAAAATGTAACTTTTATTATGTATAACTCTTTACCTCTATACACACTTATTTAAAAACCTGATTTCTAACCTCACCGTTTAACCCTTTCTACTTCTGAAGGAAGGAATAGCTCCTTTTCTATTATCAAGTCTAGTGGAGCACTACCCATTAACAGGAAAGCCTTATATATACACAGCAGTTTACTAACTCCAGTAAGGGATCCCAAGCCTCCTACTTGGGCAGTCGTCCCTAATCTAATGGACACAAAACAAATAAGGCCCCCTTGTGACACCATCTGCAGCGGGTGACACTTGTAGACAGAGGTGAGAAATCACAATTTAAAACGTCATGCCTGACCTCCCCAACATGTTTCACCAGCTAGCCTGGCTTCATCAGGGGTTAGAGGTCCGGACAAAATCAGGTTTTTAAATAAGTGTGTATAGAGGTAAAGAGTTATACATAATAAAAGTTACGTTTTAGTGTTTTATAGATAGAGAACTGATACAGTTTAAGTTTGCCTATGGCAAAATAGTAAATACAGTTAGCAAAGAGTGGAACCGAAAAGTGAGACCTTTACCTGGATGAACCTGGTCTTGGTCTCTTCAGCTACTAGCAGTTTGCTTGTTAACAGCTGCCTAGCAAACTATACATACGGTACAGCCATTAGCAAGTTCATCTGACAGCCACACTGATCGGTATGATAGTGTGGTTTCAGCTGCAATGCAACCTTGCCTTACATCCAGCATTCCTTGATCTCTCACATCTGCACAGAGATATCTCAATTGAAATGCAAGTCCCTTCATGTGAAGATTTGTGACTGTATGTGTGCAACAGTAACTGCACAGGGAAAAAAAAGGAGAAAGACCCAAAAAATACAAAGCAACTTTCTTTATTCTGGATAGGAGACCAGACGAACAGCTGCTGGAGAGTGTGTGCGGAGGGATCCACAGAGCGCACATAATGATCAAGGTGGTCCCAAAGTTGCTCAATTGAGCTCAGATCTGGCGAATTAGGGGGCCTGGGCAGTACTTGGAAGTCTTGGTCATGCTTTTTAAACCAATGTCGGAGAATTCTCGCTGGGTAACGTCTATTGTCTTGCTGGAAAATCTCATGCGCCCCAGGGCAGACAATTAGCACATATGGGTGTATGTGATCTGGAAGGATGGATTTAATTGGTTAATAGTGCCTGCCACATGGATTAGTGGCAAAGAGAATACCACCAAAACATTCCCAGACCATAACCCTGTCACCAGCAGCCTGTGTTTGTTTTCTGATGCTTCTTACCTGACATTTAAACTTAGATCTGTGCAATGAAGCAAACAAATTGACTCATCACTGAAGTCAATTCTTTGCCAAACAGTGGAGGACCAATTCTGATACTGCAGTGAAAATTGAAACCTTTTCTTCAGGTCCAACTTTGTTAGCAAAGGTGCAGTGACCACCGGTCTGCTTTAAAGGGGTTGTCTCGCTACAATGATTGGGTTTTAATTTAAAGATCTTTAAAAAACAAGCAGCTTTGCAATATATGTTCATTACAAATGTCCTACTGATTTTGAGCTAGCCCTGTTAGTATTACTACATCAGCTTCTCAAATCTCTATAGTAGCAGACCTGTTGATCCTTATCTTACTGGCTGTCAGGTCTGAATGACTCATCACCTTTGAAGACAGGTCGGAGCAGAGAGCCCTCCCGCACAGAATGCTTCTGTAGTGTAGGGAGGAGGAGGGAGGACTCTGGCTTCTATGTCCATACTGCCTGGATTAACCCTGTGTGTGCCTGCTTCCTCCTGCTCTCTACACAGATAGATGTGACAGCAGTGACCCTGTCTGTTACTATAATCATGATATGTCTTTGGAACTGTGACTATACTAATACTGTACAGATCAGGCATGTGAATACTTTATGCTCTCCTGTATTAGTGAGACATACTGAGTATAGTCACACTTCCGTTGTTGTTGCTGGAGATGTGGAGACTTGTAAGCTAAGCAGGGGATATAGGAACACTTGCATCCTCTCTGCTCTGTTATTAGCACACCACTTCACCTTCCTCTCTACACTCATAGATCAGCCCTCTCCTGTAACAGACCTAGGCAGGCACACACAGGGTGACCTCTGAGAGCAAACCCCCCCCCCCCCCTGTATAGAAGTTACGTAGCTGCCTGTGTGCTGACGGGCGGGGGGCGAGGGAGCCGAAGAGACAGACCAAGAAGCACGCCCCGCAGTTCAACTTACCAGGGACACGGACAGGCTGAAAGCTCGTAATGAGACAACTCCTTTAAAGCCCCATGTGCAGTAGGGTTTACCAAACTATTGTTTTAGACAACGTCTGATAGCCCCTGGTTCATTTTGGTAGAGGGTTTTTCCACTGTAGCGTGTCGGTCCACGTCGTGCACGTTTGTAGCCGACGTTCACTTTTCAATGGCACGTGGTGCTCCGTAGTTTCATCGTCAATCATGATACACATTAACCACAGCAGCATGTAAACAGTTTGCAAACTGCACACTTTCAGAAAAAGGGTCAAACTCAATAAGGCTATTTCTACACAGCACTGGTTTCTGATTGGATTTTCGGTGGATTCAGTATTTAGAATCCACCAAAAACCCGACACCAGTGGCCCATAGACCGCAATAGAGAATCCGAGCTGCAGTCTACACAGAATGGATTTTCTATTGTAGAATTTTCTAAACCGCCTGCTTCCACCAGAAGATAGAACAAGTTCTATCTTCTGGTGGAGGCAGGTGGTTTAGAAATTGTTCTAGAACTTGTTCTATCTTCTGGCGGATTCCATTACACTTCTATGTACTGGGCCGTCCAAAAGCAGACCATGGTTTTTTGCTCAAACTCGTGCCAAAAATACGCAGTGAACATACCATCATATTTGCAACAACGTTTTAACTTATGCCGTGTAAACACAGCCTAAACATCCTTTCAGGCAACTCTTATTACAACACCTTATACTGTATGTCCACCAACCCAGCTCACAACACATGACTTAATTCACAAGCCCCACGCTAGTGAAGGTAGGAAGTGGTCACAATAATGTGACTTGGCCGTGTATTTTTCTCTTTTGTTATAGGAAATAGCCTGTGAGCAGTATTAGTGAAAAGATACACATGTCTCTGCAAAGTCTGAATGTCAGAGGTTTTTTTGCACCATATGACGATATCTCCGGTATCCTTTTCAGATTCCTTACCAATAGCATGGGAACAAGAGCCTTTTCTCATGACAGTATTTTTATACCAGATGGGCAAGTTGAACATGAACAAGAATCTCAGGCTACATCACAAGACTACAATGTGGGAAAAGTGAAGTCACTCCAGGTAAGAGCAGACATTCTATTTTTGGGTCAATATGTTAAATGTTATTTTCTTCTGCACCCAAATGTCCAATGCTTAATGTTGTCAAAGAGCCGAGAAAATGTCAATGTAGAAAAAGTTACTCGTGTTAAACAGAAACTGTTTGTAAATCTCACCTAAATATTTAATGCCAGTCTAATTCAATACATTTCCAGTCATGTCTGTAGTCAGTATTGTGGACATGCTTATACCGCATGCGGCAGAGCTGTAGCAAAGTTTTCCTACACTCAGAGCTAAGGTCCCAGTCCCCTATCTACAGTACATACTCTGGAGTAGGCATAGTGGCTTGTTGGTGCCCCCCACTCCAGCATACAGTCCCCCATGCACATGTTCATGTAGATGTCCCGCCACCCCCAGCTACATCCATGCGTGAGGATACGCAAAGAAACCAGAAAATATATTTGGTTATGTTTGTTTTATTGTATGTAAATAAATTTGGCTGTTGTAGATCTTTATATTTTCATTATTGTATTCTAGCAACAATTAGGAAAGAATATTCGGTTTGGACAACCACATCCATCCAATATTCCAGTAAAAAGGATGCAAGATTTGGGAGCTACCACGGAAGAAATAGAAACAACACAGAACAGCACCATGGATAGCTCAGGGGAACAAGATATGGGATTTCTAAGTAGTGGAAGTATGGTAAGACTAAAGTATGGGACACTGCGTAAATTTATTACTGTTTGATTAGAGAATGCATTAAAAGGGGTATTCACATTACGATGATTAGATTGAAACGTGTAGGCAAGGTAAATAAAGATTACTACTAAATACACTGCTCTCCCAATTTTGCTTCATTTCAGAAATAGAGCAGTTCTTATCTTCTGCTTGTTTACAGAAGGTTTCCTAACCAACTGACCACCTCTGCTTTAGCAGCCCTGGCCAAGATGGTGATGTCATGCCCTACTATAGCGTATCAGCAGCACATGAGTTTATTTATCTTTCTTACTGACAAACTTTAACCCTTTCGAGCTCTGTAGTCTTGTGCCCTGCTGTTTTAATCCCTCCATCACCAATGTCACTCAAGCAGGCTCAGCTAGGGATAGCAGAGCTAAAATGTCAGTTTCTGCCGTAGAAGTGCCTAAAGCCTGAACAGGAAGTAGGAGCCTGAAAAGGCTGTAAAGAGCAGGCTCTGTGAAACAGCCAGTGGGAAAACTTCTTTATAGGAGTTAGAAAGTAAAGCTGGCCATACAAATTAGATACCTGCTAGTCTAAAGGTATTGCAGCAGCAGTTACCACCCCTCCTCCCCTCATTCGCCTACAATTATGTTTTGTGGGTCAATGAAGAAATGCTGAGTAGCTATCGGACATATCCAGCTAAACTCATACCCCTGGTGAACCAAAGAGGGTCACAACAAATAGTCTGACCTTGTTGTGGTACCTAAGCCCTAAAGAATGGGATGCTCAGCCTGTTCTATTCGCACCCATGCACTGAAAAGTAGTCGATCAACCAACATGTATAAAATCAGTGAAAATTGTGTTTTTGTATTATGATACTCTGAATAATATAGATTTACATTCTGTATTTACCATATTTAGATATGTTTAACATTTGCTGATTCTATTAAAATTAAGGAGGACCATAACCAAGCAATAGAGTTTTGCTGCTGAATCCCACTGATATTGCCAGCAATCTGACATAATGTAATAAAGTGATCTCGTTACATCTCCAGGTGTATGCTGGTTCTTGGTCAACAGAGTATTACTGGACCGCCATGTCTAGCTTACCCTAGTTTACCAATCATAGAGCATTATCCACATTAGCATAGTCCCCTCAAGCCCACTGGGTGCATGGTTCTAATATTGGGCCTATTATTATATGACTGTAATGTTAAACTATTACTATTTGTTATAAATACTTATTATATATAAACTGTCAATTTTCTGTTGTGTCTATCTTCATTCAGATTACGGGATCACCAAGTTCCCATGCAACCAGGAACGTTCCTCAGCCTGAGCACAAGACAGAGGAGAAGGTCATTCTCTTTATTATCACTATCATTGCTGTCGTTTTATTCAATATATATATATACTGTTATAAGGTGGTCATGTGGGTTGGGACATTACAGCCTTAAGGCTCCAATGAGTATTAAAAACACCGAAACAGTAGTCATAATGGTAAGTATAGTTCCGTTAAAACTGGCCTTGGAAACCTTCCCTTCTACAAGAAATGTAATGGTGGCAACTGGCATTGGTATGGTGGTGTAAACCAACACCAAAAGGTAGGGCAATCTTAACAGCATGATAGACCCCTCGGCAAAGCATTTAATTAGTCCCTTTCTACACAACCAAAAATGTGAATTATCAATAAAAAACAGAAAACTTTTCATTGCAAAGAATAAAATAGCAAATACAGACATGTCTACTCTCTGCTGGAAGTTGCAATTTCTCTCCTTCTGTGCTAGTGGGAGATTTGAAAGTGGGTGGGTGATTAAAAAATGAGTGTTAAATTCTTGTCTGACCATTAAATAGTTTCCCCTTAAACAACTTTTCATACTAAAGTTAAAAAACCCACAGAAGATGACACAGCCCTATTATGGAATTTGACAGGGCAATAGTATTATTAATGTTTACTTTAAAGCACCATTAATTCCAAGGCGCTGTACATTTTGAGGGGTGTTATATACCTATAATGTCAGAGAAAGTAAAATGACAATGATAAATGACTAATAATTGGTAATGAGGGAGACCGGATCTTGCCCGCAAGAGCTTACAATCTACAAGGGAGAAGGAAAGAGACAGAAGGTGAGAAGCAGACATGCTTTTGGGGTGGAATAGGGATAGCGGGGTTATTATAGGTTTTATACTATCCTGAAGAGATGAGTTTTCAGGTTGACTTTTGAAGCTGGTGAAAGTGGAGGACAGTCATGTTTTTGGGGCGTGAGTGGCAGAGTCGGGGAAGCAGGGGAGAAGTCTTGGAGAGGTCGTGTGAGAAGCGAAAAAAAAAGAGAGAAAAAAGGTCCTTGAGGGAGGATTTGGTTTAAAGCAGAGATGTATGGGGGGGAAGGTTAGGGAAACCCTTGTAGGTCTTAAACACTAAACCCCACCTATACTGACCCCAGTAGAGCTATATAACTCAAAAGACAGCCCCCTATTATGGAATTAGACAGGTTAATAGTAGACACTGTACCACTTGTAACTCACCAAACCTGGCATAAATGTGTTCTTGCATACCAGAAAAAAAGAGGCCCAAATAATTAGTCCATTTGCTTAAATCCAAATGGAAAAGAGAAAACAGACGGAAGCAAAGTAATTTATTACTTTAGGGAGCTATATTGTCCCTTCAAACACCCCAGTGTGTCCCTTAGTGTGTCTACTAAGCCTGTTAAATACCTAAGGAACATAACTACAAACAAAAGCATAAAACAAAGAGGCAGATTGTTGGATCTTAATGGGAAACTTTCTGGTGGTTTATGCTGCCCTATCTGTAAGCAGAAAAATTTTACAGGAGAGAACGGAGCTCGTGATAGTAGGGTTTATGATAAGGGGAAACTAGTTCGTGAATATAGGGTTTTTATGATAGAGGAGGGGGGGAAACTGAGCTCTGGGATATATAGCTTATATATAGAAGGAAGAAGCGACTCTGTGATATATAGGGTTAAATAGAAGGAGAGAACTGAGCTCTGTGATAATAGGTTATAGGGTAGAGGGGAAAAAGCTAGCTCGTGATATATGGGTTATATGAAGAAGGGAGAACTGAGCTCTTGATATAAGGGTTTTTATGAAAGAGGGAGGACGAGCTCTAGATATACAGGGTTATAAGATGGGGGAGAAACTGAGCTCTGTGAAATATAGGTTATATGATAAGGGGAGGATAGCCTTTTTAATAGGGTTAAAATGATAAGGGGGAAAAGCGAGCTCTGTATATAAGGGTTTTAAAATAAGAAGAAATCTGGGTCGTGAATAAGGCTTATATGATAGAGGGAAAAGCTGGGGCTCTTGAATATAGGGTTTTATGAAGAGGAAAGGACTGACCTGTGAATATGGTTAATGATAAGGGGAGGAGCTAGCTCTTTATAATAGGGTTAAGATAAGTAAAGGACTGAGCCTGTGATATAAGGGGTTTTTAAAGATAGAAGAGAAAGCGACTCTTGAAATGGATTATTGACAAGGAGGAACCAGCTTTGAATATATAGGGGTTAATAAAGAGGAAGTACTGACTCTGGATATATAGGGTTAAATGATAAGGGGAGAAGCAGCCTGTGATATATAGGGTATAAATTTAAAGGGGAGAGGGGCTGAGCTCTGTGATATATAGGGTTATATGAAGAGGGAAGAAGCGAGCCTGTGATATATATGGTTTAAAAAGGGAGGAACTGACCTGGATATAAAGGTATATGATAGAGGAGAAGGGGGGAGCTCTTTATAATAGGGTTATTGATAAGGCAAAAAAAGAGCTCTGTGAAAAAAGGGTTTATGATAGGGGAAAAGCGAGCCTTAAATAGGGTTTTTAAGATAGAGGGGAAAACTGAGCTTTTTTAAAATTAGGGGTTTTATATAAGAGAGAGAACGAGCTCTTGATATAAAGGTAAAATGAAAGAGAGAGAACGAGCTCTGTGATAATAGAGTTTATAAAAAGGATAGGACTGAGCCTGTGATATATGGGGTTTTAAAAGATAGAGGAGAGAACTGAGCTATGTTAATATAGGGTTATTAAAAAGATGAGAGAAGCGAGCTCTTGATAATAGCTTAAAATAGAAGAGAGAAAATGGGCTGTATATTAGGGGTTTTAGATAGAGGGAGAGAAGCGAGCACTTTTAAAAAAAGTTTATATGACAAGGAAGAAGCTAGCTCGTGTAATAGGGTTATATGATAAGGAAGAAGCTACCTGGATAATAAGGGGGTTTTATATAAAGGGGGAAGCTGACCTTGTAATAGGGTTTTAGATAGAGGGGAGAAGCGAGCTCTGTAAATAGGTTAAAAAATAGAGGAAGAAGCTGACTCTGTAACTAGGTTGGTGATTTTTAGCTGAAAATTTTTGAGTAAAAAAAAAAAAAATCTGTGAAAATGAAACTATTACCCCATCCACATAATTTATTTACATTTTTTTGGGGCGAGAAAACGCAAACAATAATTTGGAGGGGTGAACAGGACTCCTACTGTCACTTAAAGAGAACCTGTCAGCTACTTTATGCTGCCTGAATGACGGGCAGAGAAAAAACGCAGGTTACCGGGTTTCCCAAAAACCCGTATGTTTTAAACCCCAAAAAGCGTGTGTTCCCAGGTAAAACACCGGTCTAGTGTCCCCCGGGGGCGGGGAAAAAAGCCGCACACAGACCTGAACTAGGGTTTTCCCCGGGCCCTACTTGAAGACAGCCTTTTCCCATATTTTCTATAGGGGAGAGAGCTGTCCAAAAAAGCTGAGGAGGCGGGGGGAACTTTACATTGGAAATCATTTGGCCCTAAATAATCTTATTTGTGTATAAGGGTTTAAAAGACAGAGGGGGAAAACGAGCTCGTTTTTAAAAAGGGTTAATGATAGAGGAGAGTACGACTCGTGAATATAGGATTATATGATAAAAGAGAATAGCTCTGTGATAAAGGGGAATGAAAAAAGGAGAGAACTGAGCTCTGGATATATAGGGTTAAAAAGAGGAGAGAAGCGAGCTCTGTGATATAAAGGTTTTATGATAAGGGAAGGGCTGAGCCTGTGAATATAGGGTTTAAAAAAGGAGAAAGCAGCTCTGTTATAATAGGGTTAATTTATAGAGGAGAAAGCTGAGCTTTTTAATATAAGGGTTTTTATGAAAAAAGAGAACTGAGCTCTGTATAATAAGGTTAATGTAAAAGAACTGACTCTTTTATATAAGAGTTATATAATAAAGGAAGGAGCTGAGCTCGTAATATAGGGGGTTTTATATAAGGGGGAGAACGACAAAATTTATAATAGGTTATAAGAAGATTAAGAACTGAGCTCTGTGATAATAGGCTTATATGAAAAGAAAAAAAACTGGAGTCGGAAAATAGGGTTTTATGATAGAGGGGAAAAAGCTGGTCTTATATATAGGGGGATATGATAAGGAGAGAACTGACTCTTTTAATATAGTGTTATATGACAGAGAGAAAGCTGAGCCTGTGATATATAGGTTTATATGAGAGAGAAGCTGACTCTGTGTATATAGGGAAATGAAAAGGAAAAGCGAGCCTGTGGGAAAATAGGGGTTTTTGATTTTTATGCGAATTTTTCTGAGTAAAAAATAGAAAAAGTCTGTGAAAATGAAACTGATTACCCCATCCACATATAGTGATTGACATTTTCCTGGTGCAGAGAAAGCTGTCAATCAATGAATGTGGGAGGGGTGACCAGGACTCCTACTGTCACTTAAAGAAAACCTGTCAGCTACTTTATGCTGCCTGAATGACGGGCAGCATGACATAACTGCAGGTTACCCGATCCTAAACCTGTTTGTTTTACCCCAAAATGCTGTTGTATTCCCAGCTAAAACACTCACTGAAAATGTCCTGGGTGCGGGGAGAAGCCACACATCAGACCTGGAACATAGGCTTCTCTGCGCTCCCGGGACAACTTCACTTCCCTGTTTCTCTATAGGGAGAGAGCTGTCAATCAAGCTGAGGAGGCGGGGAGAAGCCGCACATCAGACCCGACACATCGGCTTCTCCCCCCCCCTCAGCTCTCTCCCATATTTGTCTATAGGGAGAGAGCTGTCAATCAAGCTGAGGAGGCGGAGAGAAGCCGCACATCAGACCCGGCACATCGGCTTCTCCCCGCCCCCTCAGCTCTCTCCCATATTTGTCTATAGGGAGAGAGCTGTCAATCAAGCAGAGGGGGTGGGGAGAAGCCTCACATTGTACTCATTTGACCATAAAATAATCTTCTTATATGTCTGCTCTATATATTACAGGTTACACCAGTGAAATCATCTCGGACTAAAAGGCCGTCTGGCACAATTGAATCTATAAACTTAGATGCTGTTCCTCGATCTGCTGCTTGCTTAGATAATAGTGCTGCTAAACACAAACTTTCTGTCAAGCCAAAAAATCAAAGAGTGTCAAAGAAACACAGGGGGATGTCCCAGGTACGCGACACTGAGGACTGTATTTTACATCGGTCATTGCTAATTTCAAACATTTTCTCTTACTGTTCCAATTCAGCTATAAAAATGAAGCAACTTTGCAAATCACTTTGACTGCACACAGCCCACTGCTTTGTGGAAACAGCTTCCATGCAGATCAAAGGGGGACATGTATGAATACTGTCTTGGTCTAAGACTTTTCTTGTTGCCCATAGCAACCAATCAGAGCTCACTTTTCATTTTTTCCTAGAGAAATGTATGAAGTGAAAGGGGAGCTCTGATTGGTTGCTACGGGCAACAAATAAAGTCTTAGACCTAGACAGTTTTCATACATGCCCCCCTAAGTGTCTTTATACAAACAAACCCAGACTGATCTTACTAAAATGTGATTTGCTATGATTTACAGAGGTGCATTTTTCTCACCATATTAGAGCTGGGGGAACGGCTGACGGCTTCTTCCCCACCCCATCTTGTGGCCAGTGATGTGCTTGAAAGGCATGGCTGTGTGGGCACCTTCGAGTACATCACTGGCCACATACCAACACAGAGAGCAGAGGCGGAAATTATCTTCTGTGTTGAGACCAATGCAAAAGTTGAAATTATTGGCCCCTGGGACCAGTACTGATATAATGAGGATGGTTCAGTTTTCATAATTATATTATATTGTTAAAGGGATTGTTCACTTTATAATGTCTTTACATAATATGTATATAATAGGAAATCATACAATTTTCTAATACACATTTATCAAAAATTCTGTTCCTGTACCTCTTTTATACCAGCGCAATAGGCTCCTATCTAAGCAACACATTCCTGACCACAGTAATGGCTGCTGTGAAGTAACAGTATGAACTAAACAGTCATGTGACCACCACACAGGGTCATGTGACCCATAGTATCAAGGCAACAGTAGACTTCTTTTTTTAAGTCTTTATTTTTGCATATTTACAAAGTGTATAGAACAAATCACTAAACAATACAATGACACTCCAGGTTTTAATCGATACAGTTTTCAACAGCAGCGGTGCCCAGATCTAACATATATAACTGCAATAACCTTTTAAATAATAATTTTTCCCACATTATTCCTATTCAGTTACCCTATAGATGTCATGTAACCCTATTACTTATAGAAGATAAATCCACTGCACACCATTAAGGTAAGCTTAATTATAGATAATTTATTTACAAACGTATAGTAATGATCCTCACTATACATTTGTAAATAAATTATCTATAATTAAGCTTACCTTAATGGTGTGCAGTGGATTTATCTTCTATAAGTAATTAGACAGCAGTGTCTTTTCCATTTTGCACCCAGATTCACAACAAACCCTTAGGTGTGCGTGACCTTACAATTGTAACCCTATTACTAACTGACTAACCTGATGTTTAGACCATACACTTATTGCATGTCAGCCATTATTATGGACAGGAATGTATGCTGTATCATTTACTGGAGCAAAATATTTAATACATGTATACAATGAAAATTGTATGATTTTCTTTTATATACATAACAAATAAACACAATATGAAGTGGAAAAACCAAGAAAATATTTTTTAGACTAAGCTAACATATAGTTCTTGGTTTTTCATGTCTGTTTAACAATATGGATTGAGATCTAGTCCACGGTTGTAGTGTTCCTATGAAATCTGAGGAGACATCACATATATGGACCAGTCTTAGTAGACAATAAAACTTTGACAGCCAGTATCTATGAACTGTTCCTACATTTTACAACTCCAGCTACAATCTATTCCCCTTTGGGTATTCATCATTTCTGCTTTATGTCACTTTTCTTCTTTACACCACTATTTTATGTATTTTACTATATACATATGTGACTCTTCAGATGTTATGTTAGACCATACCAGATAATGAGATCCAGGTAACCTAGAAAGCTTGTTATTTGTTATCTTCTCAGTTAGCAATTAAAAGCCATCAGCCATTGAGGACAATCACTCTTTATGTTTTCTATCTACTGGACAGCAAAGTACAAAGATATGTTTGCCTTATATTTACTTTCCTGTTCAAAATTTGTATCCTCTCTTCAGGATTGTTACAGCATCGAAGATAATGAACATGAAACTGGACTTAATGTTCATCGCTCTCTCAACAAAGCCATGTACCACTCAATGGATATTTCCAAACACGATGTAATCATGTCTAATTATTTTGAACGAAAAGCCCTTGGATTACCAACTCTTGAGCATTCTCAGGTGACCAGAGGACAATATGAAGGAAGAAAAGATTGGGAAGAAAAACACGAGGAGCCAGGCACATTTAAATCTGAAGAAAACAGACAAATGGATAAAGACAAGAAGTCAGAAGCAGATAAACGTAAAACAGAAGAGGAACAAAGAAGACAAGAAATCATAAAGAACATTGAGTTAGAAAGGCTCCAGCATAAGATGAGAGAACAGAAGGAAAACGAAATGAAGGAACAGCGTAGACGTGAAGAAGAGAAGAAACTGCGAGCTGAACAAATTTTGAAAGAATTAGAAGAACACAGGAGACAAGATGAACAACGACAACGTGAACTTGAGGAGCAGAAACGCCTCAAATTAGAAGAACAAAAAATCCATGAGTTAGAGCAACAGAAAGCACTGCAGGAAGCCAAAGAGCAGAAGATGAGTGAAATAGAACAGCAAAGGGAACAGCAGAAGGCGGAGGAGCAAAAAAGACAAGAAGCAGAGAAGCAAAGGGCGCTTCAGGTAGCAGAGGAACTGAAAATGCGTGAAATAGAGGAACAGAAAGCTCTGCGGGAAGCTGAGGAGCAGAACAAACGCAAGCTTGAAGAACAGAGAACCCTTAAGTTGGAAGAAGAGCAGAGAAAGTGTGAACTTGAGCAACAAAAAGCACTTAAGATTGCAGAAGAGAGAAAGCGTGAGGTGGAGCAACAGAAAGCAATCCAAATAGCAGAAGAGCAGAGTAAGCGTGATGCGGAGCAGCAGAAAGCACTTAAGATAGCAGAGGAGCAGAGAAAGCGTGACGCGGAGCAGCAGAAAGCACTTAAGATAGCAGAGGAGCAGAGAAAGCGTGATGCGGAGCAGCAGAAAGTACTTAAGATAGCAGAGGAGCAGAGAAAGCGTGACGCGGAGCAGCAGAAAGCACTTAAGATAGCAGAGGAGCAGAGAAAGCGTGAACAAGAACACCAGAAGGCACTACAGATTGCACTAGAGCAGAGAAAGCATGAAATGGAACTGCAAAAATCACAACAGATAGAAGAAGAACAGAAGAGGCGTGAGCTGGAGCTGCAGAAGACTTCCCAGAAAGTGGAACTTCACAGATCACATCTAGTAGAAGAGGAGAAGAGGCATGACTTGGAGGAGCACAGAGCTCATAAAGCAGCTGGGGAGCAGAAAAGGCCTGAAGTGGAGGACCAGAAGGCTCTTCGGCGGGTGGAGGACATGAACTTGGTGGTTGAGGAACCTGTACGGAAAGAAGATGCAATTAATAAGGATGTTAAGAATGGAGTTGAAGCAAAGCATTCCTCTCCAGATCGTGAAAGCAGTATTATAGAGAAACCAGAAAAGCTGAAAACAGAGGAAGGAAGTAAAGAAAATGATATGGATTTAAAACAGAGACAAAGTAATGAAGAATTACGATGGCAGGAACTTGACCAAAGGCAAAGACCATTCACATTTAAGGTCACATCAGGAGAAAAGCAGATACTATTTGAGAAAGTTAATTTATCTCCGGTTACTTTAGTAAAAGAGCCACCAACATGCCCTGATACCCAGGACCCTAAAGAAGCTAAAGCTTCACATGCTCTTCCATCCTCCCAGTGCATTCCCCACACTGCAATTCTGGTTACAGGAGCACAACTCTGCGGTACAGCTGTAAACCTGAATCAGATTAAGGACACAGCTTGTAAAACGTTGCTTGGGCTGAATGAAGAGAGGAAATTAGATATTGCTGAAACCAAAAATGAAAGAGAGAATTGCAATAGTAAGCATATCAGCAGTAAAACAAAATACACTTCAGAGACATTGGATAATCAGTCCTTCATGGCAGAATGGGCTTCCATTAGGTCAAAAATATTCAACAAAGCTGAAAATATGGCCATGACCGAGAAGGAAAAAAGTGATCCCCGTTTATCTAGTGATGAGTGGACAGGAAAGGATAAAGGCGAATCCCATAACACCTTACGAAAAACAATGTCAGCTAATGCTAAATTTTCTATAACACCAGCATGGCAGAAATTTCCAGAAACTGCAAAAACTGTTGAGTTTCGTTCTGAGACCTCAGTTGTGCAATCAAGTACGGAATCTATAGGAACAGTGTTACCTGACAACACGGCTCAGGGAAGGTCGACAGAAAGGGCATTAAGTGTCCAAGAAGTAGTGGCAAATAAAATGAAAAGGCAAGTTACGATTGAAGATGGTGCAGAAGGTTGTATATTTTCTAAAGATCTTCCATCTTTTTTGGTTCCTAACCCACCTCAGTCTCCTCGTCGTAGTCATTTAGAAGGACAAACTTCTTTCAATGCACAAATGACCAACAGTATGAGAAAAACAGATAAATTATTACAAAGTACAGAGGAAAAAATTACTCCTTTTGGAATCAAACTAAGAAGAACACATTATTCTTTGAGGTTCATTCAGATCCTCAGAATGAACAGAAGCGGAAGAAACGATATAGTGCAGGTGACAGCTTTGAAGGTATTCCTACTCCCTTTACTGCAGGAGATGAAACAGAAGTAAGGACTTTACCTCCCAAGGAATTGTCAGCATCCCCTACTAAATTAATGAAAGATATTCCTGTTCAAATTTTATTAGATACCTCAAACAATCCATCTGAAAACGTGCATGGCGCACTAACTTCTCCAGTAATCCCAAGTACAAGTCCCCATTTGTCATCGCCTAACAAAGACAGAACACCTCCGAAGTCACCCATCATCTCTAAGCCATCACTTGCTCCTAAACCATCTAGCCCAACTCCACCATCCTCCTCAATTTCAAATATGAATAAGCCAGAAGTGAATGAGCCACACGTGGAAAGGTTGGAAAAAACTGACCAAGGAAGTGTAAGAGAGGAAATTAAAGTGAGCGCTGCTTTGCCTCCCTCAAAATATAATGAAAGTCTTGAGTATGATAGAACGGACAAAGCAAATCTGCCATCAATACCATGGAGAGAGAAACCAGAGAAGAGACCAGAGAAAACTGTAAGAGGTAATATCATTATATTTCCATTTAATTTACTGCATTTTTATATTAATGTTAAAAGTGGTTGTCTATGTCCTAGAGAAAAAAATTAATATTCTGCTCCAGGAGCTCATTAAAACAAAAAAACTTATACTCACCTACCTCCGGTGCCAGTTCCGGCGCTGCCTCTCCATGGTTTTGTGTTTCTATTTGATCACTTCTGAATGGGCACATTACTGCTGCGGACGCTGATTGGCTACAGAATTCACATGCCTCTCATTTACATCTTGTTTGGAAGTGGACAGCTCCAAACACTTATGTAAGTAAAGGTAAGTAATCGCTGCAGCCAATTAGCAGCCACAGCAATGACATCCCCGTTCACAATGACAGAATGTCAGCATCAGAATGGGGAGAGCCAGGGCTGGAACCAGGGACTGGAGGTAGGGAAGGAGACTTTTTTTCTTAAGTGACAACTTCTTTAGATGTGACAACTGTTTATTTATTTGAGATTAATAAAACAATCCAATAATGTTTAAGGGATATTCTGATAACAGACATTAATGGAATAGGGTCCTATTGAGGAGGGGGCAAACCAAGCATGCGCATGGGTCTCTAGTCAATGGGAGTTATGGAAACAATAAAAGCAAAATAAAGAAGAATCCTTGGTGAAAAGTTTACATGAGAATAGCTCATTTAGAAATCACATATTTTCCAGCCATAAACATAATATCAACAGGGATGACTTAACAGTATTATGGGCCTGTGCATTGAGCCCTGACCAAACACATTACATTACACCAGGTTCTTTCAATTGGAACAGAAAAAAAATTAAATAAAACACATCTCTCATAGTCTAAAGTAGTCAGCAGCCTACAAGACTAATTGGCGGTGCAGGGAGCCGATGGTATCCTGAGGATTCCCAGGACATACTTCCAACCACTATGCTCTTGGGGCCCACAGGCAACTGCCTAGTGTAGCCAATGGTTAAAACAGTCCTGAGTATCAAACCTAAACTCAGTGGGGCACATTTATTATGGTAACTGTGCCAGAATGTAATTTACACTGTATTTATTATGTGTTTTAGACAGTTTCTAGAAACTTGTGTGCCTTGTCCGACTAAAGGCCTGTGGCCTCGTTAATGGGTTGTGGCTTAGTGTGTAGCACTGCGCAGTAAAAAAAATGGTGCTCTCAAAGTGTTGCAAGAGTGAAAAAAGATTGTAATCTTAAGAGTGAAATATCTCACTCTCCTTAAGAGGTTGAGCATACAAAAGAGGCGCTGTGCCATGTTTGTAGCGAAGTGGATTCGTTAGAGCTGTCAGCAGCTGAATTCTGAAGCATGGAGATTCATATTGGGGAATGCTTCGGACACGAAAGGTCGTCTGGATGTTCAGACTCCAAACGGTTAAGATGAGGGGTCTGAACAATATAGTAGAGTTAAGGGGGTGTTCCAGGACTGATCAATGTTCGTCTGTCCGTTGGGGTATGAGTAAAAATAGAAGAGAAGACTCATACTTACCTCCTGGACGCTCCCATTCACTCACGGCTGCTGCTGCATACATCCAGGAATTAAGCAGTGAACATTCATCGTACACATGACAGCTCCAGCCAATCACAGACTACAACATCACCTGCATGTGATCTCTCTGGCCTGTAATTGGCTGCAGCTGTCATGTGTCTATATTATTGTTTTACATTGTCTGTTATATTGTTGCCATGTATTTTATTTTTGCATTTTATTACTCAACACTCGCAAGAACCTTTTGATGTATTGTCAATCACAGGTTTAAATCTAACATCTTTTCCCGGTTTAATCAGTCTCCCAATGAAGTGTCGGGTCAGGCATGAAACGCGTTGAGTTTTTCCCCTTTTTTTATTTTAATAAATGAAGTTTTTTAAGTCATGTGCCGTACCTTTAAGATGTGGTGACTTTGGTTATGAACGCCGTAGTAATATTTTGCCTTTGGATTACTTCTATTAGACATTAAAGACAGATCTGTCCCAAAATGTGGTCCTTCCATGCGTCCAGAAAGTCATCTAATCTTTGATAGGTCGTTTTCCTTACTGCAACTTAACTGCCGTCTTCACTTTCTAATGTGATATTTCCAGGCATGATGGAATTAGCAGGTTGTAATACTACTAGTGAGACATGCTCATCTCCACTGAAGCTGAGAATTAAGCGAACGAAATGTGTTGGAATAATGACTTAATGTGTTTATATGTGGTGCAAGTGAAGTGAGAAAAGATGCAGCAAGGAAGCATGGCTAATTGACTTTTCAGTCTATCATTGATGTACAACAGTCATATCCCATGTGTTATGACAAATGCACATGTGCCGTGTAATCCATATGACATGACATACAGGTATATGGACCAATATGGACCCCCATGGTCTGAGGCCTTACTGAGCATGGATCCGTACAGAATTCCATTGCAGTAGAATGGTGATTGGTAGACTTGCAGTTCTTATATAGAAATTAAAATGCAGTTTCTTTATGACTAACTGAAATTGGCTAGCGTCAACACAAGCTACAGAATTATTCTTTCCATTTTTCTGTTCATGTCTGCACTAAAGCAGAAAAATATAATAAAATGCCTTATCAACAACAGAGTATTGCCCTTGCAATCTTGGCTGTGGTTCCAATGAAGTTGGCACATGCAGTATATTCTTCTTTGATACAACATTGCTGATTATTTTTCAGACACATTTCCTCTTAGAGCAACCTTTAACCTGTCTAGTGCATCTGGCAGTCAGACTTTATTACACTCAGAGTTGTTGGTATTAATGCACACTGCTATCAGAACACTTACAAGAGCTCTATCTCCTGTTTATGTAATTAGTTACCTAACTATATGGCGCTTGCCAGGTTCCTGTGTCACTTACCATACTATGAAGGCTGCTGACTTTACATCAGAAATCAGCAGGAAAATCAAGGCCATTTTCCTTTTCATGCTTAGGAAGATCTTTAGCTAGTTAAAGGAAAACTGCAAAAAAAATAAAATACCTTCACCTCTAGTCAAAGATGTTAGAAAAAGTTTGACAATGTTTTGATGTAGAAAAATCACAGAAAAATGGGACATTATTTACTCAAAAACACAACCACAAGGCCATACTTACAGCTTAATGGCTGGACTATAGACTGAACCCAGTAGGAGGCAACACAAGCCCCTGTGCTACATGGGAAAATATAACAGGTGCAGATAACTAATGGTTCCCACACCCCTCCACTAGGGAACAAGTGAATGATAAAAAAAATGCACAGTGGATAAGTACCAATTCACACAAGTATGCAGAAAAGTCACAGTATAATACGTGGGGAGAATGCACAAATTCAAAAATACCGATAAGACCAACCACTCACACACAGGGCTTGTGTTGCCTCCCTACTGGCTTCAGGCTATAGTCCAGCCATTGAGGTGAATGTTTTTTTTATGTAGTAACAAAAATGCAGCAAGATATTCTGTATTTGTGATAACTAACATTTTTAGTGGGTGTTCATATTACCTTGTATAGACCTCCGATGTGTGGTGCACCGTACATTGTAAAAACATACATAGTGTATTTTCTTCAATAGAATAACATATGCTTCATACAGTTGTGCTCAAAAGTTTACATACCCCGGCAGAATTTTTGCTTTCTTGGCCTTTTTTCAGAGAATATGAATGATAACACAAAAACTTTTTTTCCACTCATAGTTAGTGGTTGGGTGGAGCCGTTTATTGTCAAACTACTGTGTTTTCTCTTTTTAAATCATAATATCAACCAAAAACATCCAAATGACCCTGATCAAAAGTTTACATAACCCAGTTCTTAATACCATGTATTGCCCCCAATAACATCAATTACAGCTTGAAGTCTTTTGTGGTAGTTGTGGATGAAGATCTTTATTTTCCCAGATGGTAAAGTTACCCATTCTTCTTGGCAAAAAGCCTCCACTTCCTGTAAATTCCTGGGCTGTCTTGCATGAACTGCGTGCTTGAGATCTCCCCAGAGTGGCTCAATATTATTGAGGTCAGGAGACTGAGATGGCCACTCCAGAACCTTCACTTTGCTCTGCTATAGCCAATGACAGGTTGACTTGGCCTTATGTTTTGGATCGTTGTCATGTTGGAACGTCCAAGTATGTCACATTCGCAGCTTCCAGGCTGATGAGTGCAAATTTTCCTCCAGTATTTGCTGATAACGTGCTGCATTCATCTTTCCTTCAACTTTGATCAAGTTTCCTGTGCCTTTGTAGCTCACACATCCCCAAAACATCAGTGATCCACCTCCGTGCTTTACGGTAGGAATGGTGTTCCTTTCATCATAGACCTTGACCCACTGCAATCTGGCTTCCGACCCCACCACTCTACAGAAACCGCCCTAACCAAAGTCACCAACGACCTAGTAACTGCTAACGCCTCACGCCACTACTCTGTGCTTCTTCTCCTAGACCTGTCCTCTGCCTTTGACACTGTCGACCACTCACTTCTCATACAAATCCTCTCCTCCCTCGGCATCACGGACTTGGCCCTTTCCTGGATATCCTCCTACCTCACTGATCGGACATTCAGCATCTCTCACGCACCACCTCCTCCCCTTGCCCGCTCTCTGTTAGTGTCCCTCAGGGGTCTGTCCTGGGCCCACTACTCTTTTCTATCTACACTCTTGGTCTAGGTGAACTAATAGCATCGCAAGGCTTTCAATACCATCTGTATGCTGATGATACCCAACTCTACATCTCCAGCCCAGATATTACCTCTCTACTCTCCCGGATCCCTGTCTGTCTTTCGTCCATATCCTCCTTCTCCTCACGTCTCCTGAAGCTAAACGTGGAGAATACTGAATTCATCATCTTTCCACCGTCCCACTCAATCCCTCCACCTGATCTCTCTATCACAATCAATGTCTACACTCTCTCACCAGCTCCACAAGTCCGCTGCCTTGGGATAACCCAATCGACAACATAAATATCCAACTTCTCTTATTTTATACATTTTATCTACAACTACACTCTCCTTGGCTCTTTGGATAAAAGCTCATGCTTTACATGTTCCACATCTGAATGTTTCATTCATTTTCCTCTGCAGCCAAGAACCATGGCGTGGTTATGTAATGTTGGGATATTCCAGAATAGCTCTATTTGGATCTGATGACAAAATAATCCAATGTTTTCTTGAAATCCTTCTAATCTTTTTAACCCGTCAAAAGTACCATTAATTGATATCAGCCCTGCATCACCAAGAACCTCAAAAGGGTTGCCTCTAAAAATCCATCCCCAAGATACATCAGATACATCTAAAATATATTGTCCACTCTGTAACCCCTTTTTCAGAGGCAACTTTTTTCAAAGTAATAGATTCTCCATATGCATTTGTCTAAGGTTCCATCATTCTTTGTGCTAATCTTCAGGGTGTTGTCTGCATAATAAAATCGAACAACCAATTCCTGGGGACCCCTTACCTTATACTAAACTTCCTCCGGTTCGCTCTGCACAGCATTCCTCTGCATGCCTAGCCCTTCACTTCTGAATGGTGATGGTAATGAGTGGCACATGATTGCTGAAGGAGTATCGTCCCCATTCAGAAATAGAAGACTGACAACAGAAAGCCAGAGGGACGCAGCACGGGAACCCAGGACCAGAGGAAGGCGAGTATAGTTTTTTTTTTTATTTTAATGGGGCCCCAGGAGCTGAAAGTTAGATCTTATTATGAAGGGGACAAACGTTCAAAGAATAATATGTTTTTATTATCAACCTCAAAGTTGAATCTTAGCTCAATTCTATTGCCATTCAATTTGGTTACAGAATTTACACAATTGTCTTATGTACCAGACCACAAGATCAGGATATATGATCAATAAATCTCCCTCTAAAAGATAGGGGCCCCATTCTGTTTCCTCTTTCCTAAGATAAAATAGTGTCCTCGCACCAACCAAGCAGCAGATTGGGCACATGCACCACCCAATACGTTGCCCACGCCGAATATAATAGTCTGTGAAATAGGAAATGATTATGAAGTACAAGAAATATAACAAAATGATAAACCGATTTCTATGTTTTATTTTATGCCAAAAATTATATTTCTTCTACATTATCTCTATACCACTGCTTTATGTATTGTATTTCAACTACGATTGTTATGTGTATTTCTTCTACTGACTCATTAAGGTTCAGTTGATGTGAAACCTTCAAGTCACAGAAAAACTTACTCCCATCGAGCATTGATTGTGTACTGTTTGGGAAATGAATATCAGTCTGTTAATTTTGGAATCGATAACCCGTCACAACTTTATGAACATTGTATTACTGTTGAAATTCAATATTCATGACCTTGGGATTACAATTTTCATTCAATGTGCACCATATAGGTGGTGAACAGAAAATTTTAGTTTTTGGACAATTCTCAGGAAATCATCTACATTAGAATACTCTTCTTGAGGGGTCATTTTAATATTTGTAGCCTCTAACCCCTTACTGACATGTGATATACGGAACAGGTACATCATAATGCCGACTAGGAGCTATAGAGCGGGCTAACTCACTAGGCTGTTCCATAGGTGTCGGTCAGTGGCTGTTAAATACAGCTGACGTCCCGGTGCCTAGGTGAATGATGGACAGTGTTGCGCACTGTTTCTCCCCTCAACTGCTCCCCACCTCCCGCAATGAGATTAAGGGGTGCCTAGCAGTTCCTATGGCAGCCAGAAGCCTAATAAAAGTTTCAGAGGCTGCCATGTTACTGCTCCTATAACTTCCTGCCTTATTCTTTATTTTCACCCATTCATCATATGCTGTTGTGAATGGTCCCTTAGTTATTATCCCCTCTCCCTAAAAATAAAAATGACAAGGAAGAGAGTAATTTCAATATACTAGACAAATAGGCAGGCACCACTATATAGATAATAAGTCAGGGGGTGTCATGTGTGCATCAAACATGTAATAGCAAAGAAAAAAAGAGACACACAATTTAAACTGTGCACCTCCTAAATAAACCAGCAAATCAAAATAAATGAACAAAAATACTTTATCATAAAGACAACACAGGGCTGTATTTACGGTTCATGCTGCCCTAGGCACAAATCATAAATACACCCCTATTAAAGGGCACATCTAGGGTATGTTCACGTGGCGTCTTGCGGCGCATACTAGTGCGCGCCGCTAGACGCCGTGTATTTAGAACGCCCTGATCAGCACATTCTTCTAAAGAACACGGGGTGGCAAGCCCCATTCACTTTACTTATCCCTGCCACAGTTACGCCAGAAAGAAGTGACATGTCACTTCTTTCTACCGGCGTTCAATACGTGGCAGGGAAGACGGCAGGTAATTATACCACAATTAAGGGACAGATTTCGGGTCACCCTGTAGCGCAATTACGCCCGAAATAAGCCCTTATACTCGCCATGTTAGGACCTGCATGTGTTTGCTACTTTTGCACCATCTAAAGCCATGCCCTAAATTCCATGGCTAAATACTTCTACTAGTGATTGAATAACAACAGAAAACTATTCCTAAAGAATAATAAAAAAAAAATCCATGAACTGCCCAGACCAGAATAATGACTTCTGCCACAAATCACCTCTACAGTTCACCAAACAGACTTCTTTGACTTCATATTTCCCAGTATATTCCTACCCATTTCACAATCCGTGTGATGATTACTTACATTTTTCTGGGAGAAGATGGGCTTTTTAATTATAACCATAACATAGAATGCGTTGGGAAACAAAATGAAAATTATTTGGGGGCTGGAACAAGAAAAAAAAGTGCCATTGCGAGAGTGGGGTGGGGGTTTGGGTTTCATGGAGTTTATGAGGAAAATTCACTCATATGACAGTCATCTCTCCAACTTCATAACTAGTCAGATCTCACAGATGGCCCCCAGCCCCCAGGAAATTCTTGGTTCAAAGATTTATAAGAGAATCGTGGATCCGTGGTATACCCCGATTTCACATTTTAACATGTGAATCTTTCTGCACAGCCCGCTGCTACTCCCGGGTTTCTAGGGTGCATGGGGACTGAGAAATCGAGAACTGGACTTAGGGAGCACCTAGGATAGGGGTGTCTGGCATGAGGGCATAGTGTAGGTCCAGCCGGTTCTGATGATGCCACCGGCTCGGTTCTGCGCCAATGCCCTGCCGCGTTATGGTCCATTTTTGGTTTTTCAGTCAGAAATTGCATGGCCAGAATGGGAGGAGTTCATAGGCCGTCCCAGGGGTGTGTGGGGGAGTGTAGTGGGCGGCCACGTGGGCTGTCCCATTACAGATATAAGCAGGAGCCCGGGTGGGCTCAACCGTTGATCCAGGAGGGGGGGTACCTAAGAGCATTTCCAGGAGCATCCACACACAGAAGCCAGGCCACATAAGCCCCCCCCATGTGGGCCGAAAACCAAAGGTAACTGGACACATTTTACTGCCTTTGTCGGTAACCCATACTTATATTTGCACCTCTGACTCCTACCTGTATATTATTATCATTGTGTATATATTTGTCTAGTGTGCCCTCCAAGGCTAATTAAATCTATAAACTTTAATCTGAGTTAATCTGTCTTGATCATCGGCCTCACACACCTAGTACTCGGTCTATAATATATAGCTACCCCAAGGTTGGGTCCTGGCCTTGTTATAAGTCGGTAACGGACCGATCTTATAACTAAACTAGAAACTGGTGGCAGATGTTCAGAGTCATGGACGAGGAGTGTGTTCTCTCGTCCTCCCTGGTTCTCCCTGTGCCAGTGTGGGCAGGGGTTAACAGTGGAACAGTATTTGGCGGACCTTGTGTACCCCTAGGGGCAGCACAACGTCACGATTCACCCAAGTCAGGCTGTCGACCCTCGAGTGGGCCGGCGGGGTGGGCTTTTTCCTGACAGAGTTCATTGTATATGATCTGTTATTTGTACAGGCCGATACAATTTCAGGGATGTGAAACTTGTAGAGGTTTCAAAATGTTCTACTACTTTACTACCATTAACCTTTTTAATTTTTTTGTCTATGGACCTATGTAAGGGCTTGTTTTTGAAGAAAGAAGTTTAGTTTTTATTGATACCATTTTGGGATTACTGCAACTTTTTGATCCCTTTTTATTCCAATGTTTTGTGAAATTACCAAAAAATGCAATTTTGGTGTTGCAAACTTTTTTTTTCCAATGGTATTCACTATACAGGCTAAATAATGTTAAATTGTAATAGATGTGACTTTTACAGAAATGGCGATACCAATTATTTGTACTTTTATATTACTTATAATGGCAAAATGGATGTGTTTTGAACTTGTCATTTTTTTTAAACTTTTTTGTTTTTGCTTGTACTTTTAGTCCCCCTAGGGTACTTAACTACACTAGAGAACTAGAGAGCGTGATAGCTTGTATACTGTTCTGTAATAACAAGATAATGTAGGACAGTGCACAAATATTGTTCTCCTATTACATTGCCTATGGCAGCATGTAATAGGAGTAGAAAGATGTCAACCATGGAGGCCTGTTTTAGGCCCCTGCCTGTCATGCCATCTTTTCAGCACCTCACAATCTTGTTGCGGTTCAGGGGGCGATCGAACAATGGAACAGTGCACAGCATTGCTCATTAATGCTTCAGATTTTGCATCTCTGTGTGTGCTGTAGCATCTTAAGGCTATGTCTACACAGCACTGGATTCTAGTCAGATTTTCAGTAGATTCAGTATTTTGAATCCGCTGAAAATCCGACTGTACCCAGCGCTGTGTAGACCTCAATAGAAAATCTGTGCTGTAGTCTACACAGCATAGGTTTTCTACTGAAGCCACTGGGTGTCCAGTAGAAAAAGAACATATTCTATCTTCTGCTGGATACCTGTCAGATTCCTGTACAGTCCATGTAGTGGTCCGGCAGGAAATCTGACCGCAGTTTTTGGTGCAAACCCGTTCCAAAAGCCGCGGTAGAGTAATGTTAAAATGACGTCAGATTTTTTACAGCATTATAACATTGCTGTTTAGCTGTAGCCTAAGGGTATGTTCACACGGCGTCTTGCCTCCGTATGAACATCCGCTTTACTGATCGTCTCTGGGTCCATCAGAACGGACCCAGAGACGCATCTAACAATTAGCAGTGACTTTATCACTGCTGGCAACAAGGAACACGCAGCGGCGTTCACATGAGTCATCACCGCTGCGTGTTTGCCTTGGGTCCGTCTTTCGGATACGTTCCAAGAATTGCATGTCATTTCTTGGATTGCATCTGCAAGACGGACCTGACAGGCGCGATGCAAACACGCAGCGGCAATCTCTCGTGTGAACGCTGCTGCGTGTTCCTTGTTGCCAGCAGTGATAAACTCACTGCTAATTGTTAGATGCGTCTCTGGGTCCGTTCTGATGGACCCAGAGACGCATCAGAAAAGCGGATGTTCATACGGAGTGAAGACGCTGTGTGAACATACCCTAAGGATTAAAATTCCAGGATTTGAGATCTCTATGATCCCACCTGGTAACAGCAGGTCCTTGCTATAGGTAACAACCATTTTGTGGTGTGTAGGGAGCGGGTATCACATTACTGGCATTGACGTTATAGTACCTCATAAGCTACAGTTGGGAGTGTCAGCGGGGTGCTGAGCGCAGGGTCCTGCTGGGAGTCAGCTTGATTGTGAATACAGCAGACAAGGAGCTCCAGGTAAAGTGTGTGGTTGTGTCCTATACAAGCAGAAACTGTACAGTAAGGGCCGCTTCACATGGCTTATTCAAGTCGTAATTGCGGAACGGATTTCGCCCGCAACTACGGCTTGAATAAGGGGTGGGGCGGGGGCGCTGCCCGCCGGCCCCATAGACATCCATTATCCACGGCTTGTATCCCGCCGGGATAAAGTGCATGTCACTTTCTCCCCGCCCGGCGGATTCGTCGAACGGAAAGGAGAACTGGAATCCACAGTTCTCTATGAGAACTGTGGATTACTGTAATGGCTGGGACGGATTCCAGCCGTATCGCAGCGCAAATACGGCGCGCAATACGGCTGAAATCAGTCCCAGAATAAGCCGTGTGAACGGCCCTTAAGGAGATAAATCTTGGTGTTTTCTGCTTGTATAGGACACAACCACACACTTTACCTGGAGCTCCTTTTCTACTGTATTCACAATCAAGCTGACTCCCAGCAGGACTCTGCAGCTCAACACCCTGCATGAACATTTATTACTGGGAACTGGTGAAAGTAGCCCCCACCCGGCCTCTGAGGAGTCTCCTCGCTGTTCCTTATCACTGCGTGTGGCATTCTTCAAGCTGCTGATTTATTACCTATTAGTCCTCCGCAGTCTTTGCAGGGTGAGGGGCGTCAGGAGACTGCTCTCTGCAGAAGCCCCTGCCGTCCCTCCCACTCTCAAGACTGTAGACGATATCTGCTTATCAGCAGCTGCAGGGAAGCAGATTATAGCTGTTACTTGTGTAAAGAGGCTGATAGGAGGCTACTCCACCCAGGCTCCTCTCTGCAATCCTCCGCGGTGCGTCTGTCCAGGTCTGTCCGTACTGCAGTCAGGCTGATCAGTGGAGAAGCAGAGAGACGCCCCTCGTGACTGCTCCTCCACAAATCAGCACTACCTTCATAGGAGGGGGCAGAGCTTTGCTGGTCTCTCTCCTCTGCTTCTTGCGTTGTAAGTTCACTAAGTGGTTAAAAAAAAAAATCTTTTCAAAAATGTATCTGGCACCACACCCCAGAAGGTGCCACCCTAGGCACAGGCCCACGAATGCCTAGTGGCAAATATGGCCCTGAGACAACATAATTAAAATCCTATGGCTGGAAATGCATACAGTATTTCACAAGAGAGAGTACACCCCTCACATTTTTGTAAATTTTGTATTCTGTTTATAGGACAACACTGTAGATATGAGACTTTGATACAATGTAAGGTAGTCAGTGGAAAGCTTGTATAACAGTGTAAATTTGTTGTGCCCTCAAAATAACTCAACACACAGACATCAATATCTAAACTGCTGGCAACAAAAGTGAGTACACCCTCATTTTCTGTAGCAAGGCAGTGGTCATCTTGGAGGTGTGTTTGGGATCGTTCTAATGTTTGAATACTGCCCTGTGGCATAGTTTCTGAAGGGAGGGGATCATGCTCTGCTTCAGTATGTCACATTACATGTTGGCATTCATGGTACCTTCAAAGAACAGTAGCTTCATGCAGCCCCAAACCATGACACTCCCGCCACCATGCTTGACTGTAGGCAAGACACTCTTGTCTTTGTACTCCTCACCTGGTTGCTGCCACACACGTGACACCATCTGAACCAAATAAATTTATCTTGGTCTCGTCAGAGCACAGGACATGGTTCCAGTAATCCATGTCCTTAGTCTGCTCATCTTCAGCAAACTGTTTGCAGGCTTTCTTGTGTATCATCATTAGAAGAGGCTTCTTTATGAGACGACAGCCATGCAGACCAATATGATGCAGTGTGCGGCGTATGGTCTGAGCACTGACAGGCTGATCCCCCACCCATTTAACTTCTGCAGCAATGCTGGCAGTACTCATACGTCCATTTTGAAAAGATCATCTCTGGATATGACGCGGAGTACGTGCACTCAACTTTTTTGGTCGACCATGGTGAGGCCTGTTCTGAGTGGAACCTGTCTTGTTAAATTGCTATATGGTCTTGGCCACCGTGCTGCTGCTCAGTATCAGGGTGTTAGCAATCTTCTCATAGCCTAGGTCAGCTTCATGTAGAGCAACAATTCCTTTTTTCAGATCCTCAGACAGTTCTTTGCCATGAGGTACCATGTTGAACTTTCAGTAACCAGTATGAGAGCGTAATAACACCAACTTTAACACACCTGCTCCCCATTTTAACCTGAGACCTCGTAACACTAACAAGTCACATGACACTGTGGGGGAGATAGCAAATCGGGCACAATTTGTTCACTTTCACCTAGGGTGTACTCACTTTTGTTGGCAGCGGTTTAGATATTGATGGCTGTGTGTTGAGTTATTTTGAGGGCACACCAAATTTACACTGTTATACAAAGTATATACCGACTTCTTTAAATTGTGTCAAAGTGTAATATATTCAATGTTGTCCCATGAAAAGATATAATACAATATTTACAAAAATGTAAGGGGTGTACTCACTTTTGTGAGATACTGTTTGAGAGAGTAGTAGACAAATGTACATGTACCCAAAGATATATACAATTGCCAAATCACCCTGCTATATAAATATATAGCCATAATAAAACATAAATTGTCTAGTTCCATAATTAAAAAAATCATAGTAATAAAATATTTTCACTTAAAGAAGTGAAAGTGTAAGAAAAAACAAATAAAAAAGTAAAACACACACCACTCTTTCCCTATTACTAAAGCTTAAATTGCAAAAAAAAGTACACATAACTGATATTGTCACATTTATAATGACCTGGGCTATAAAAATTTCTTATTACCTAACCCACAGAACGTGAAAAAAACTTTTTTTTTTTTCAGAATTGCAATTTTTGTTAACTCAGCCTCACAAAAAAAAGTACAAAAAGTGATCAAAAAAGTTGCTTTGAAACAGTTTTTATTGTATAAAAGTAGTAAAACATAAAAAAATTTAAATTTGTGGTACTGAAACCGTCAACTCTTCCTGCAAAAAAAGAAGTCCATACACAGCTTTGTGGACAAAAAAATAAAGTATGGCTCTTGGAGTGTTTTTATTGGGTACAAGTAGCAAACCAGAAAATATATTTATTATAAAATATAAATAAATAAAAAATTCTTATCACTGTAATCGTATCAACCTGCACAGTAAAAAACACTAAAATGGTACCATTGAAAACAAACAAGGTATCGCTCAGCTATATATAAAGAAAAATAAAAAGGTTATGGTTCTCAGAATATTTATAAAATATATTGTATAAATTATATTGTATAAAAATAGTGAAACCTAAAAAACTATATAAATTTGGTAGTGCATAATTGTACTGAGTTTTTATGTCATTTATACTGCGTGGTACATGTTGTAAAATTCAATCCAAAAAACAATAGCAGAAATACTTCCCTCCTCCCCCCTTTTCACAGCCTAATGCTTAAAGGGGATTTGCCAGGACCAAAGTTTCTTATCTCTCTCCTTAGCACAGGGAGAATGTCAACAAATCACGCTGAGTTATGAAGGCTGCAGGGCTGAGAGGAAGGGGGTGAATAAGGAGTGAGGAAGTAGGGAGCGTCTCAAAACTTAAGTAAAATAATAAACAGTACAACAGTGGATTCTCAATACAGCAAGACACAGCCTCAGACTGCACTGTCTACCCGGTGCCTTAAAAGCTCATTCATTTTGCCTGTCATCAGATAAGAAGTGTGTCACGCAAGCGCGGCCTGTCAGCTCCTGGGTCGTGATTAGGGAAAGCTTTGAGGTAACTAAGGAGGATTGAGAAATGCTGTAGCTCTCAGAGTCTTCCCTTTTTGTAATCACATATATTTAGAAAAGTGATTAAATATTTTGGAGGTTCCCACGTCAACATTACATGGTGGCAAAACCCCTTAATAAACAAAACACCTGGTGGCGCAAAATGCTCATTACAACCTTAGATGAATTCCATGAGGATATATATCTGTATTGAATAACCAATTTCAAGGTGATTTCTCTTTAGCATTCCTTGTGAAATAAAAAATGTTAAGCTAAAACTGCATATTAGTGGAAAAAAATATTTTTTTCATTTTCGCCGACCAACAAATCTGTGGGGTCAAAATACTCATTGTATTATACTATATATATATATATATATATATATATATATATATATATATATATATATATATATATATATATATATATATATATATATATATATATATATCTTCCTTGAGGGGTGTGGTTTCCACAATGAGGTCTTTTTAGAGGTGTTTACTAGGTTTTAACACCTTAAGAGCTTTGCAAATATGAAATGGTAGCTATGAGCTACAGTGTTCCAGTAAAAAAAATATGATTAAAATTGGAAATCCCAAAAAATGACATTTTCAAATTTCACCTTCACTTTGCTTAAAAGGGTTAACATAGGAGTGTCTAACATACAGGCCCCTCAAAGCCATGTCAGAACTGAACTGGTCCCTTAAAAAATCTGCTAAAAATTTGAAAACTTGTTGCTAAAATCCAACGTGCTAAAAAAAATAAAAGATGGGTGACCATGATACCAACATAATGATACCAACATAAAGTAGACATATGGCAAATGTTACTAATCAGTTTCTGTGGTACAATTATCTGTCTTAAAATCAGAGACATATAAAGTTAAAATTTTTCCACATTTTCAGCAAATGTCAGATTGTGTTATATATAAACATAAAAGCTAACAACCACAATGTACCAATAACATAAAGTACAATGTATCCAGAAAAAAAATCCTCAGATTTATCAGGATAAGTAAAAGCATTTTAAAGTTATTACCACATAAAGCGACATTTGTCAGATTTGAAAATGGAATTTAGTCCTCAAATTCAAACTAGGATTAGTTCTTGAAAGATTAAAGATCACAATAAATAATTTACCCCTCCTAACAAGAGCATTACAATCTTTGGGTCACAGGAGTTATGACCAGGTTTGATTTCAGCATTAATTATGTCCTGCTAATGTCAGTATTTTGGCCAGATATTGGGTTGTGGCAATGTCATATTTGTTTTTCTATATAATCGACTGCTTATTTGGAGATACTGTTTGATAATATATAATTTTAAAGGTGTCAGTAAATGTTTAGTTTTAGTCATATTTTTTTTAAATATTTATTAACAATCAGTCGTCAAATACAAGCATACAATATATCCACGTGAAGCAGCAGGCGACACAATAAATTAACACATTTGCCATATATAACATGCAATAAGACACAAGGCACAGGCTAACCTATGCTAAACATCACATGCCACCCTAACAACCTGCACACTACAAACATTATGAGTAGTGTTGAGCGATTATTATCGACAAAGTTGAAATCGGCACAGTTTTTATGTTGATCGAAATTTTTAGATCATGCGATAAATTTAGGTTAAAATCTGTGCATCATATATTAAAATCGCGCCATTTTCGGCGCTTCCTGTCATTTTGGCGGCCAGCAACTCAGATTACAGAATAGAGCAGGGTGAGATGTGTGTGCGACATCATGACTGGGATGTGTATGGTTGCGATTGGCTGGAAAAATCACATGACCTCGTTTTACATAAAACAGCCTTTCCTGTTCAGCCTCAGTGTCTCACAGCGTCTCAGAGCAGTAGGACGTGCACTCTGCTTGTGTCCAAACAGCTCAGCGAAATTAATCTATTTCTTCACAGAGAAACCTCTACTGTTAGCTGTGATCTTTACAACTTAGTTAGATTAGAGATTGGAAGATTTTATGTAGTTAGGTAGAGAATTTTAAAGGAGCATCTACCGCTGTAAAGTCACGGGGGGGAGCGGAGGGGGGGCCCCCGCGGGCGAACACAGACAAGCTCTATGAAGAATACTGGATAAAGTTCACCAAGACTTAGTGTAGACATTGCACTGCAATAGCTTTATTATTAACAGTTTTCTATTGAAATATTTCCTGGATATTGGGCAGCCTAAACTTATATTAGGATACACATCTTTTCTAGTAACTGCAGGTCTCTTTGTTAGGTGCAAAACTCCACTTTAATTATCAGTATACATTTCAGATAGGTGTTCAATTCAATTTTGCCCATTCCACCTTTGTTCATATATCCACCTTGCAGTTAAATTAGAATCCAGCAATTTTGTAGTCAGCACAGGTTGATAGGTGCCAAAAATACCTTGCATTATCCGAATACATTACAGATACGTGTTTTTTGCACTTTGCCAGCCAGATTTGTGATAGACCCACCTTGATTAATTGAATCCAGCAATTGTGTAGTTACCACAGGAATTGATAGGTGCCAAAATACCTTTATTATCCGAAACATTACAGATACGTGTTTTCACTTGCGCACTACAGCTTTTTCATTGAGGCACCTGCACTTAAATGTGAATGCAGAAATTTTGTAGTCACCACAGGTGAATTGAAGGGTGCCAAAAATACCTTTTATTATCCGAATACATTACAGATACGTGTTTTTTGCACTTTTGCCCAGTCCAGATTTGTTGATAGAGCCACCTTGCAGTTAAATTTGAATCCAGTAATTGTTTAGTTACCACAGGTGAATTGATAGGTGCCAAAAAAACACCTTTTATTATCCGAATACGTTACAGATACGTGTTTTTTTGACTTTGGCACACTACAGCTTTGTTCATTGAGGCACCTTGCACTTAAATGTGAATACAGCAATTTTGTAGTCACCACAGGTGAATTGAAAGGTGCCAAAAATACCTTGTATTATCCGAATACATTTCAGATACGTGTTTTTTCACTTTGGCGCAGGCCAGCTTTGTTGATAGATCTACTTTGCAGTTAAATTTGAATACAGCAATTTTGTAGTCACCACAGGTGAATTGATAGGTGCCAAAAATACCTTGTATTATCCGAATACATTTCAGATACGTGTTTTTTCACTTTGGCGCAGGCCAGCTTTGTTGATAGATCTACTTTGCAGTTATATTTGAATCCAGCAATTTTGTTTTGATTTGAGGGATTTGAGAATAGCTGTGATTTGCCGTCTTTTAATAAGAGACTTTCCAAAACTCTTCCATACCTTCTCAAATTTTTATATTTCTGAACATGGAGCGAAATTCAGGTGGTAAGCGAGCAAAGAGGGGGGTAGGACATGGAGGTAGAGGTACGAGAGAAGGTGCTCCTTCCAGTGCTGGCGACAACACGCATGCCAGCGGATCGTCAGTTGCAGGACCGTCAGGCCTGTCATCGCTGGGTCAGGGCCCTGTGAATCTCAGTAACGAACAGCGTCGCCAATCTGTCCTTCAGTGGTTAATGCAACCTGCATCCAGCACAATTGTCATGTTTTGAATTTTTGGGGGAATTTTGCTGTGAAATGCAGCTAGACTACAGGTCCTATTGTAAAAAATGTGGTTTCTAACAGACATTTGTTCTTCACAATTGTCAAGAGTGGCTCAAGGGTGATGGTGCTGTCAGAAACAGGAATAGGTAGGACACTGTTAATGGACACATATTGCAAAATGACTTGTTTTTGCAAGATCTTTAACATAGCTATCAATCCCTGTATTGAGACAACCCATTTAATACAATTAAAAAAGAGAAACAAAGACATGGTGGGATTCCATCCTATTTTAAAAATGTGTTTTCTAGAATTAAACTACTAAAAAACTTGCATGTACAAAATAGCTGGTAAAAAAATTCCTCTGAATTGTACAAGGGAGGTACAAGAAGAATTGATCAGATGTAGGTTATTCAGAGGACATGGAGTATGGAGCACGGACAGAGAACAAAGTACAGAGACAATTTCCTCCAGCACGTCGGGTAAAATGAGAAAAAGAATGCCAAGAAAAAGGGCACCTGGGTGTAACAGGAGCGTTAACCACCAGTATTTCCAAGTGAAGCTCAATTGGTCCGCACTCATACGGAGGGGCAAGCGCTACCCAGGACAGGGACAGTATATGTCCAGTTCAACTAAAATGGTGGTTCAAAGACTCCTTTTCCCGGCACTTTTAATCTAGGGTTCAGACAGGTTTAATTGGTCATTCTGCGGTACAGGACAGATATAGTCAATGTCCAGCTCTACTAAAATGGTGTTTGAAAGACTCCTTTTTTCTGGCACTTTTAAATCTGGGGTCATGCAGGTTTGGGGCTCATGCTGCGTCCCCAGGACAGGGATATTCAATGTCCAGTTCAAGTAAAATAATGGTTCAAATAATACTGCCTTCTGGCACTGTTTAATTTGTGGGTGATGCAGGTTTAAGGGTCATGCTGTGGTACAAGACAGGGATAGACATTTTTCTGTGGCTTTTATAACCTAGGTGTGTTACCTAAGATGTAGCACGTATCCATTTGACTGTTGTGGATGTTAATTCCAGCTTCTCCAGCCCTATTTGGGTGTAAGAATGAAGGCGTTGTTGCTCTCCCATAGACTTTAATGTTCATCGCTCATAATCTACTATCGACTATCTTGTCGATGATGGTCGACTATCGACCAATGTCGATGGCCAATGTAATCGCTCAACACTAATTATGAGCAATAGAGCAAAACAGTTTTGTGAAGGGGAAAAGGCAAAGAGGGGAGGGGTGTTGAAATCACAGGCCCGAAGCTTTATTGAGAGAATCTGACACAAAGGGGAGAGATGGGGGGAGGATAGGGACTAATCCTCATCCGAACTGTCTAGGATGTTGTAGTGGATTAACCTGCGACAATCCACCACCGACATGCTCTCTCTCCTCAACACTAAGCGATTCCTGGAGATCCAGACAGCATCCTTAAAGGGGTTGTCTAACTACATCCATTCATCTTACCATCTTAACTCAGTCCTGTTTTCTTGGTTTTATTTTTGAATTCAGAGGCATGTTTACTGGCTACTACTGGCCTGCAGTGATGAGCCAGAGGACAATAGGTTTGTAGCTATAGCGACCAGTGCAGCCAGCCTATCAGGAGAGATCAAACAGGTCTGTAGCTATAGCGACCTGAGGAGCTGATGCAGCCCATACAAGAGGGGATATCTAGGAATAGGTAGGACACTGTTAATAGACATATTGCAAAGTGATTTGTTTTTGCAAGATCTTTAAAATAAAAAGTAATCCTTGTAGTGAACCAACCCCTTCAAAGCAGTTCATAAGGCCCCGGCCTCCTATATGGCCTTGATAGAAGGTATCCCAGGAAACAGACTGTAGAGTACCAAAAGGTACGAAAGATCCTTGTGGGCACAGAGTCTTTGAGTTCATGAACCAGGGCATACTAAAAACCCTGAGTAAAAGGGCACTCCAAACATATGTGCAAAGATGCATCCTCCATGAAGGGGCACCGCGGGCAGTATCATATTTTGCAAAGGTTGTGGGCATGCATGAACGACCTTAGAGGCATTTACCCCGTGTGGCCATCCACAACATATCCTTGGGTCGGTGGGTTAACCTGCATCGAGCCACATTTTTCCAAATCAACAAAGCTGTAGCCTCAGGGAGCCCTAAAGAAGACTCCAACACCTCTTTGGCTCTGATAAGCTTGTGAATAAACTTGGATTTCCACAAGTCAGGCTTTAATCCCTCCAGCTTTAGTCATATAATGGAGCAGTGATCGTAGTTATGATTTTGCAGCTAAGAGAGTTTGGATGTATTCAGGGAGAGAGCTTCCAGGATTGTCTCTAGGTGTTCTTGCAGTGATCCTAACAGGACTCCCACTCCTAGGAAGAGTAGTGACTGGCCTGAATTTTCTCCATTGGTGGAGAATTTGTTTAAGTGCATATTAATGCACTTCCAGGTTTAACAATACCTTTGTAGCCTCTCCCTGCTTTTTGTCTTCTGAGGTGTTTTGAAAGTTGTTTGAATCGAGGCATGGTTCACTCTAACCAATCTTTTTTGGGAACAGATTTATCATTAACCAGGTTTTTTGTGCCTTTATTTAATATGCTAAGCACCTGTAAAACTCACACTTGAAGTCTCATCTACTTAACTGAAGCAAATATAGTCAATTAGCTCTTGCAGAAATGATTACCAGAGAGGTCAAATAGTTACATAGTTTGTATGGCTGCAAAAAAAGAGGTCTATCTAGTTCAGCCCATAGTGTTGATCCAAAGAGAGGCAAGAAAAAGTCAGTAAAAAGCCCATGATGATGAAGAATTGTCCACATTGTATAGAAAAAATTCCTTCCCCACTCCAATCTGGCAAATTAAATAAATCCTTGAATCAACGCCCCTTCTCTGGAATCTAGTCACTGTAACCTGTAATATCATTGCAGTCTAGACATGCTTCCAAGCTCTATTTGCACTCTTTTAGTGAGTTTCCTCTGGCAGGGAGTTCTACAGTCACTCACAATCCTCTCCTATGTTTATGTAGAAACCTTCTTTCCTCTAGAAGTAGAGGATGCCCCCTTGTTCTGGATACAGTCTTTGGTGCAAATAAATCATGGAAGAGATCTCTATATTGTCCCCTGATCTATTTAAACATATTAGGTCACCCCAAAGCTTTATTTTCTCGAAATAATCCTCATTTTGCTGATCTTTCTGGTTATTGTAGTTCACTGAGTCCTTTTATTATTTTTGTTGCCCGCCTTTGAATCTGCTCTGGCTTTACAATGTCTTTCATGTGCACTGGTGCCCAAAACTGTACACAGTATACAATGTGTGACTAGGGTTTTGTATAGTGGTAGAACTTTGTTCGTATCCTGTATATCTATGCCCCTTTTGGATACACCCTATGATACCACTTGCAGCAGCTGTGTGACATAGGTTACAATACAATCAGAGGCGTAACTTGAAGCTCCAGGGCCCTAGTGCAAAAAGTAAAATGGGCCCCCCCAGTTACAATGTGCCACTTACAATGTTCATATATCCTTATGAGGTAAGAGGGCTTTTGGGCCCCCTCAAGCTGCAGGGCCCGGTAGCGACTGCTACCTCTGCCCCCCAATAGCTACGCCCCTGAATACAATGCATTCTAACTAAGATGCAATCCAACTAAGCTAATTACACACAAACAGTTGCACTGTACATGTATTGTACTTAGCACATTGTGTAAACATCAACCATGCAGAAAATAAGATAGTGAATATTAGTTACATTAGAAGGGGTGTTCCCACTAACACCTTTCAGCACTGTAGGTCCACTCATAACTAGCTACGAGCCAACCCTCTCAGAAAATGGGGAAAGGGTGGCAGCGCTTGGTACTATCTTTCCTATTCATTTCAATGGGAGTTCTGAATATAGTTGAGTGAGTGTGTTTGGCTGTATTCGGAGCTTCCATAGAAATGAATAGGGAGGACAGCCGCAAGTGCTTCTCTCCCTGTTCTATGAGACGATTGGCTTGTAGCTAGTTATGAGTGGATGCGCAGCACTTAAAAGCGCTAGTGGGAACAACCCTTTAAGTTTACTGTCAAACCAGATTCACTTCCTTATTTTTTGCACAGTAGATGTTTGCTCAATAAAATACATGTACAGTGCAACTGTGTGTTAGTAACTTAGATTGTGTTTGTCTATCATTGTGACTTAATAATCAGACCACAATTCATTAGTGAATCCCAAAAGATTAATTCACCTTTTCTGGCAACTGTACTGGTATTTCTGGGTCCCAAAAGAGGTACATTTTAAGTTCTTAATCTATTTACTGTTCACATTTAGGGTGCGTTCACTCGGCAATGGACAAATACTGGTTGGTTTATTCGACCGGTATTTGTCCGGTTTGTGTACCGTGCACAAAGCAGGGGGGACAGCTTTTCTCCGCGATGAGCGGAGAAAAGCCCTCCCCCTTCACATTCACATATTCTGTCTGAAAACTGGACGGAAGAACGTGCATGTCGAATGTATTTCGGGCGGCCCGCGGGTGGAAAACCCGTGCAGTTGGGACTGCTGCACGGGATTTCCATAGGAAGCCGTTGTGCTCGTTTGCAGCCGGTTTTTCAGACGGTCTGCAAAACCGCAAACCGTCCGAAAAACCGTCCGCAAACCCGTGCCGTGGGGACATGCCCTTATGGTTTAAGACATTGCACTAAAGACTTGCACTGTTCATATCCTGATAATAGCCTCCATTAGACATATATGGCAGAAGAAATTGAGATGCCTACTTCAACTGGAGCTATTGAACATATCTCAGTGTGTGTGTGCGTATATATATATATATATAATATATAATATAATATATATATATTATATATTATATATATATATATATATATATATATATATCACAATTGGTGGGATACATTGCCTATAAGGTCCCAATGTAGTAAAAATAAATAAAAATAAAAAGTATACTGTTCTATGAAACCACAGTCTGCTATGCTAGCCCCCTTCTGAGGTATAGGTTAGGAGCTTTTTATATTGTATGTCAGACAGAGGTTTTTGGCACACTTGTTTGAACAGAGCCTTGGGTAATGCTTAGCATTTAAGCCAAAATCATTTTCCAGGGAACATGCTAAATACAGATCACAACAGAGTTTACAGTCACCTATGTTTCTATCAGGATATGACTTGGAGTATAATTTCTTCTTACAGACAGACCTGTGCTACAGAGTCGGCATTCACTAGATGGCTCAAGACTGATGGAGAAAGTTGAAGCGGCTCAACCACTGTGGATCACACTTGCTCTTCAAAAACAAAAAGGATTCCGTGAGCAGCAAGCATCTCGGGAGGAGAGACGACAAGCCAGAGAGGCCAAGCAAGCTGACAAACTAGCAAAAGACAATGTAATTTCATTGATTATGGCACAAAATAGAAAGCTAAATAGTGAAATGTATAAAATGTCAATTTCCATACAACCCCAATTCTAAAAAAAAAGTTAGGACGCTGTGGAAAATAAATTTGATTGCAATGACTTGGTAATGTCTTAGAGCCATATTTTATTCACAACAAACATAAGACACGCATACAAAGTTGAGAGAGAGAGACATTTAAAAATAATTGGAAAAACTTAACTCATTTGGTAATTGATTGCAGCAACACATCTAACAAAAGTTGGGACAGGGCCATGTCTAGCATTGTCACCTCCCCTCTTTTCACAAACCGTAAAAAATTTTTAATAGAATAGAAAAAATATGCAACTTTCAACTTTTAAAGTGTGTTCTGTGCTTTATTGAGCATAAAATATGGCTATAAGAGATTTCCAAATCATTGCATTCTTGTTTTCTTTACATTTGTTTACACAGCGTCCTATGTTTGATATTGCGGTTGTATTCAAGGGTCTGCTTTATTTCATAAAGGGGTTTTACCACAAGGCACTCCGTGCCTGGTTTGTCCTGCTTCAGCTTTCAGTGTCTTCAAAGGTGGGCATGTAATATTTGTTTGAACTGCATATCATATAACCCAGCAGGCTTGACATCACCATGACTTTCCCCCACAGTGTGCTCACTGTAGTCAAACAAATGTATGTTTATGTAAAGAGTTATGAGTAGCTACAATGTAAATGAGTAGTTAGCACTTCTGCCTTTCAGCATAGGGATCCTAGATTTATATTCCTGCAGGGACCAAATATGTGGATTTATTTTTCTCAATTCACATACCTAATTGAGGTTTCTTTTTATTTGCACTGTTTGACTAATTACTAAGGAGTACAGAGGACAGGAGTAGATCGAAAGCACCTGGGGTTGAACACTTGCTTAGCAATGAGTGTGTGTGATTACCAAGCAGGGAAGAGACTGGCAGTAGCTGCCTAAGAGGAGAGGTGATGTCTGAGCATGTGCAGCCAGGATTGAGGAGCTCGTCACTGGTCGTATTCCTTAGATACTAGCTATACACTACGTATCAGTGATAAAGCAACTTAATGGTACAGAATTGTAATGCAACACCATTATTGTCTATGGCAGCTGCAGCTTGACCCCATTTAATTAAAGTGACAAGTTTTTTTGTTTTTTTTAATCAATATACCTAAAAAACTTTTTGTTTTTTAGAATTTTTGGCAACATTTTTTGGTTATTTCAGCATTTGTATGCAAGTAAATAGGATATATAAAATCTTATCCTTTTTTGCTGTGATAGTAAACATATAAAACCCCTGAATGGAGGGGCAGACTACTATCAGTTTGCTGCAGCAAGAAGTCTCTTTACATGTTTTTTCATTACAAATAGTAGGTAATGAAATAATGATTGCTCTTTGTGCTCTGGAAAGTTCTAGATAAAGATTAGAATAGATGTACAGGGTAATGACAAGAGCAATAAACAAATTGAAAATGAGTTAATCTTTTTCTGCATGGGGGGGTCCCAGGTTTCTTCACACTTATCAGGTCCTTCTTTTAACATACCTCTCAGGCCAATAGTGGGCCTGAAAGAAAACCATCAAGCAATACTCACTGCCATGCTATCAGAGCTCATGGAAACTCGCAGAGAGACAAACCAAAAATTATATGTATAAAAAAAAAACTTTATTTTTTTATTTTTTTTAAGGTTACACATAATAGTCCCATATTGATTGTCATAATTATACCTCGACAGTTATATGAAATCATAAGAACAACATTTTCCTTTTACATCACTAAATCTTGCTTATTTTTCTTAATAGACATCTGCTGTCCAAACAGGAGAATACAGAAGTAGATCTGGTTCACTGCAAAGAATACCAAGGAAAAGAAGAAAGCGAGACAGTGGTGACTGACTCCACGCGGGAACAGCTACAGAAATCCAACACT
>JAODAL010016897.1:0-79302 GCA_025379985.1 Phyllomedusa bahiana
TTTTTGTTTATGTAAAACTTTCGTTCCTCAAGAGTAGAGGATGCCCTCTTGTTCTAAGATACAGCCCTGGGTATAAATAAATCTTGGGAGAGAATCTCTATATTGACCTTTAATATTTTTAAACATATTTATTATGTCCCCCCCGAAGCCGTCTTTTCTCTAAACTAAATAACCCTAATCTTGCTAATCTTTCTGGGTATTGTAGTCCACCCAGTCCTTTTATTATTTTTGTTGCCCGCCTTTGTACCTGTTCAAGCTCTACAATGTCTTTCCTGTGCACTGGTGCCCAAAACTGTACACAATATTCCATGTGTGGTCTAACCAGTGACTTGTATAATGGGAGAATAATGTTCTCATCATGTGCCTCTATGCCCCTTTTAATGCACCCCATGATTCTATTTGCCTTGGCAGCTGCTGCCTGACACTGGCTGCTACAATTAAGTTTACTGTCCACCAGGATTCCCAAGTCCTTCTCCATGTCACTTTTACCCAGCCTTTTTCCATTTAACATGTAGTCATGTAATGGATTTCTCTTCATAACCTTGCATTTATCTGTATTAAACCTCATCTGCCATTTCCCTGCCCAGGCCTCCAACTTATCCAGATCCCTTTGTAATAACACATTATCCTCTATTGTGTTGATTACTTTACACAGTTTAGTATCATCTGCAAAGATAGATATTCTACTGTGTAATCCCTGTGTAAGATCATTAATGAAAATGTTAAAGATAATAGGGCCCAATTCTGTCCCTTGTGGTACCCCACTAGTAACAGCGATCCAGTCTGAGTATGTACCGTTAATTACTACCCTTTGTTTTCTATCAGTGAGCCAGTTGCTTACCCACTTGCACACATTTTCCCCAGTCCAAGCATTCTCATTTTACTTACCAACTTTTTATGTGGCACCGTATCAAATGCTTTAGAAAAATCTAGATATATGACATCCAGTGCCTCACCCCGATCCAGTCTAGCACTGACTTCCTCATAGAAGCTGATGAGATTAGTCTGACAGGACCGATCCTTCATAAACCCATGCTGGAACGGCGTTATACATTAATTTTCAGTGAGATACTCCAGGATAGCATCTCTGAGAAAACCTTCAAACATTTTACCTACAACAGAGATTAAGCTTACCGGCCTATAGTTTCCTGAATCACTTTTTGACCCCTTTTTGAATATTGGCACCACATTTGCTATGCGCCAATCCTTTGGGACATATCCCGTTATTAGACAGTCCATAAATATTAAGAATAGGGGCCTATCTATGCCATCTGGACCTGGGGATTTGTCTATTTTAATCTTACTAAGGCGGAGCTGCACTTCTTCATGGTTTAGAAAAGAAACTTTTAAGTTGGAGTTTACCTCATCCCTCTGTTCAACAGGAAGCTCATCCTCCTTGGTAAATACAGTGGAGAAAAAAGTGTTTAATAGGTTTACTTTTTTTTTTGTAAAGTTATCCTGTCACTTATAGCGTATGACAAACAATGTAAAAATGAAGCCCAAAAAACAATGGCGGAACTGTGTTTCCCCCCCCCCATTTTCATAGCCCAATACTACAAAAAACTATGGAACACCTATGTGCCCAAAATGTACAATACAACCCTAGATGAGATCCCTAAGGGGTGTTGAAACCAAAATGGGGCGACTTCTGGAAGGTTTCACCTGTTCTGGTCCTTTGGGGGCTTTGCAAATGCAACATGGCACCCACCAAAATCTGCGCTCCAAAAGCCAAATAACATATACGCCCTGCCATGCGCCCAAACAGCAGTTTACACCCACATATGGCGTATTGTCGAACTTGGAAGAAATTGTGTAACAAAATCTAGAGTGCTTTTTTCCAGGATTCCTTGTAAAAATTCAACATTTTCAGCTAAAATTGCAGACTGTTGGAAAAAAATAATTTTCATTGTCCCAGCCCAACGCTAAAAAAATGTGTGAAACACCTGTGGGAGGGTTGAAATACTCACTACACCGCTGGATATATTCCTTAAGGGGTGTAGTTTCCAATATGGGGTCTTTTTAGGGGTGTTGATTAAGTTTTAGCGCCTTAGGGTGTCTGCAAACCTGAAATGGCACCTATATAAAATCAATGAAAATGAGACCCCAGAGTTCAGTAGGTGCTCCTCCTATTCTGGGGCTTATGGGTGAGCCAAATCGCGCTCTAGGGCCACATATGGGATATCTCTGAAAACGGCAGAATCTGGGGAATCAACATTAAGTTGCATTTTCCTGATCACTTCTACCGTGTTCTTGTGAATAATAGATGACAATTGAAAATCTGAAAAAAAGTGAAATTTTGAAATTTCACCTCCACTTTGCTTTAATTTCTGTGAAATATCTAATGGGTTAATAAACTTCCTAATTGCTGTTTCAAATACTGTAGGAGTCTAGTGTCTTAGAAGGGGTAATTTATGGGGGTATCTAACATACAGGGCAATCAAAATCACTTTAGCACTGGACTGGTCCCTAAAAAAATGTATATTGCAAATTTTCTTGAAAATTTGAAAATTACTACTAAATTTCTAAACACCCTAATGTTGTAAAAAAAAAAAAAACATTTAAAAAAATTATGCCAACCTACAGTAGACATATGGTAGACGCTAGTTATAAACTATTTTGACTGGAATAACTGTCTTACATGCGGAATTTTTTAAAGTTTGAAAATGGTAAATTTTTCACGATACTTTGATATTTTTCACAAAAAAGCAAGGACTTTTTGGACCAAAATTTCTTACTATCGTAAAGCACAACGTGTCACAAGAAAACAAACTCTGAATCACATGGATAGGTTAAAGTGTCAAAAAGTTATTCTCACCTAAAGTGACATGTCAGATTTAAAAAATGGGCCTTTCACTTGTAGCTGAAACGTTGCTACTGGAAAAAAGTTTTTTGCAAGAGGAGTGCTCCGATCTTCCTTAGATATTTATATGGACTGGTGAGACTTCTGTCCTAAAATCGCTGGCTCCCAGCTTTTTACTTTTACAGAAAGTGTGCTGATTTGGGTTTTCTCTCTTTCTCTCCCCTCTCTCTCTGTGTATATATATATATATAATATATATATAATATATATATATATATATATATATATATAGTATATATATAGTATATGTATATGTATGTATATATATGATTTTGTTATTTTTTTGTGACAAGGCCTGGTAGATCTGAGGGCACGATATTGGTGGTCACCATGGTTTGCAGGGCTTGTGAAAGTAAGCCAGGAAGATTCCAGTTAGTACCACTGTCCATCATAGAGACCCAGTTGAGCAAATAGCCTTGGACCTGGTAGGCCCACTAGTAAAATCTGCTAGAGTCTACCAATACATTTTGGTGGTCCTAGGTTAAGCTACGTACTACCCGAAGCAGTACCATTAAGAAATGCCTCATCCAAATGTATTTGCATCTAGAGTTGGTCCATAATTTTTCTAGGACAGGATTGCCAAAGGAGATCTTGACCAATCAGGGAACACCCTTCATGTCACGGGTTATGAAAGACCTATGTAAAGTCCTGAGCATAAAGCAGTTACGGACTTCAGTGTACAACCCGCAAACCGATGGGTTAGTAGAGCATTTCAATAAAACACTGAAGACAATGCTAAGAAAGGTAGTGGAGAATGATGGGAGACATTGGGACTGTTTGATACCCTGTTATTCTCTTTAAGAGAAGTCCCTCAAGCCCCCTCGTGGGTTACTTGATGTAGCTAAAGAGACTTGAGAAAGTGAGGCGATGCCATATAAAAGCATAATTGAGCATGTTGCCCAAATGCAAGAAAGGATAGTAAATATTATGCCCATAGTAAAGGCCCACCTGCTCAGCGCCGAGGAGCCCAAGAAGGTCTGAATAATAGAATGCCAGGATAGAGCAGTTCACCCAGTGGATTGGGACTTTTACTGGTACCCCACCATGAAAAGACAAAATTCCTGCGAAGTGGCTAAGACCCTTTAGTAGTCTTGTGAAAAAGTAATTATGTTAATTTACAAGATACACCAACCGTAAAATGAATCCAATTCAGGAGTTACCCACACGTAGAACGTCATCAAGCACTGGAGAGATAGGGACTCTGCGGTTACACCGTGTTTAGTCAGGGGTAAGTTTCCAAGATGTCACTATTGCAGACACTCACTTATGTCGCAGAAGTAGCAATGCATGAAGTTCTTAGAGCAAAATAAGGATATGTTCTCTGAACTACCTGGACTCACCTCCGTCAATGAGCACAAGATTGTCACGGAACCTCATGTTAGGGTAAACCTGAAACCTTTTAGAATCCCTGAGGCCCGTAGACAAGTTGTTTTCAACAAGGTAGAACATTTGATAAAATTAGGAGTCATTGAGGAGTCAAAGAGTGTGTGGTCAAGCCCAATAGTCTTGGTGCCAAAACCTAGTGGGGAGTGGCGCTTCTGTAATGACTACAGGAAGCTTAATGAGGTATCTAAGGTGGACGCCTACCTATTGCCAAGGGTAGACGAACTAATTGAAAGGCTAGGGCCGGCCTGTTACATTACTATATTGGATCTCACAAAAGGGTATTGGCAAATTCCCCTGTCAAAGGAGGCCAAGAAAAAGACTGCCTTTTCAACTTCTGAGGGATGCCACCAATATACAAGGATGCCTTTTAGCCTGCAGGGAGCCCTACCATGTTACAAAGGGCAATGGATCGCATACTAATCCCTCATAGGAAATAAGCCACTGCATACCTAGAAGACATATTTAGTCAAGTGCTGGGAAGACATCTAGCTAAAACTGGGCAGGTCCGTCATAAATGACCTAAGGAGAGCTGGGTTTACCATCAACCATCAAAAAAGTGCGGTTGGAATGGAAGAGGCCAAATATTTGGAGTATATCTTTGGAAAAGGCTTAATCAAACCTCAAGTTAACAAAAGTTGAAGCCATGCAAGGTTGGTCACGCCCACTAACAAAAAGACAAGTGAGGGCATTCTTAGCTACTACCGATGGTTTGTTCATGGCTTGCCACGATAGCTGCCCCTTTAATTGAGCTCACAAAAGGCTCCCAGTCTGTCATGGTCAAGTAGTCTCCGGAGGCTGAAAAAGCCTTTAATGAACTAAAACATGAATTATGTAAACAGCCAGTCCTGGTAGCTCCTAAGGAATTTGTAGTCCAGACCAATGCGTTCGAAGTAGGCCTAAATAAGGTAATGTCAAAGGACATAAATAGGGAAGAGCACCCGGTCCCCAGCTGAAAAAGCAGTTGTATTCCCGATCGACTTTTAACTGCACCAGTCTTAGAGTTGAGAGGGATGACTGCTCCCGAATATCCATCCTAGGTTTTCCCTGGCCTATATCAGCCAGTAAGTCAGGTGTGTTCAGGAGGTGTATGACTACAAGTCTGTAGTTGTGATAGGAAGTGCTGCTGTGTGGATCTCTGATAGAGAAGCACACCATTATATCAGATTTGTCAGACCATGTAATCCAAAAGGGAAACCTGTAAAAATACAGAAACACCGCTATATATACACCTGCATACAGGCACATTTATACACACAAGATATCTTATCTATGTATGTACCTGTGTACATATGTGCATGTATATATTATATATATGATAATATAATATATATATATATATATATATAAATATATATATATATATATATATATACTAAATAAATATATATATATATATGATAATACTCACACACATACAGGAAGTTTACATACACTATATAAAAAGCCCCATTCTGTATATTTTTCTCAGTAACTGAACATCAAATAAACCTTTCCCCTATTTAGGTAAATTAGTACCAAAAAATATTTTATATTTGCCAAATGGCCAGAATAATGAGAAATTTTTTTTAATGCATTTTTATTGCTTTCTGCAAAATTCCAAAAGTTTACATACATTTCATTAGTATTTGGTATCAATTGCCCATAAACTGTAGGACGGTGGGTCAAACGATCAGATCCTTCCACAAGGGGCTACTCACAATAGTTGGAAGGAAAATTTGACTCCATTCTTCCAGGAGCAAAAACATGTTGTAACTGAGCCATGTTATGTATGGGTTGCCTTTGCCCGCGCCCTGCCTTTTCAGCTTACCCAGCACATTTTCAAAATGATTGAGAACAGGGCTTAAGGTGAGGCCTCTCCAAACACTGACTTGGTTGTCTTAAGCCACTTTGTAAACCAGTTGGGCAAAAGCTTTGGGTCATTGTCCTTTGGATAACCCATTTCCATTTCCATCCAAGTTTTAACTTCCTGGCTGATGTTTTAAGATGTTGCTTCAGTATTGCCACTTGATGCCACTTCTTTCCTCATGATGCCATCTATTTTGTGAAGTCCCTCCAGCAGAACAACCCCACAACATTGATGCAGCCCGGTGTGTTGCAAAAGTTGGGATGGTTTTTCTTAGACTTACACGTTTCCTCCCTTATTTTCCCTCCAAAGGTAACGATGGACAGTATGGCCAACATTCAATTTTTAGTTTTGTCAAACCATAGGACAATGTCGCCATAAATGTAGGTCTTTGTTCCTGTAGCACATGCAGACATTAATCTGTTTTTAAATGTATGTTCTTTTTTGGAGTATTGGCTTACTTCCTGGCATAGTGGCATTTCAGGCCCATGTGTACAGTAACTTGTTTCATGGGTATAATGACACAATCTTACCAGCTTCCGCCACCATCTCCACAAGGTTATTGCCTTTGTTCTTGGGTTGATATGTACGTGTCGGACCAAAGCACGTTCATCTCTGAAACACAGAAGCTGTCTCCTATCCAGAAGTGTTATGAAATGGCTGGACATTCCCATCTTGTTTGTACTTGGGTATAATTTTTTGTACAGGACACTTTCAGAAATCTGGAAATTGCACCCAAGGATGATCCAGTGTGTTTTTGGTGTGCCTAAAAATACATCCACATGTGTATCTCTAATTAATCCCTTAACGTTGAGGCCTATTTTTTTTACATTCGTTTTTCCCTTATCACCTTCCCAGAGCCATAACTTTTTAAATTTTCCATCTACATAGACATATGATCAGCTATATTTTTGCAGGACAAGATGGACTTTCTAATGGTTTTATTCATATTATCATACAATATACTGGGAAACAGCATAGGCCACCACATCTACCCACTAAGATTCACCGAGACTAGTCTGTGAAGTCCATAGGTAGAAGTACAAAAAGTTTCTGGTGGCACAAAATGGCGCCACGTCACAAATTTGAAAAATAGAAACTGTTTGTGGGGAATTTCCTTTTTATGGTACCGAAACATAATCAAAACCCTACATGTTTGGTATTGCCAGATACATATCAACCTGTAAAAACCTTAATAAAAATACAGTTAAAACAAAACAAAAAAGCCCATCTTGTCCCACAATATAAAAGCCCTCATTTGTTTAGATAGATGTTTAATAATTAAAAAGTATGGCTCTAGGAAAGGCGAGGAGGGAGAAAATGGAAAACTGTGACAAAAAAAAAGCCACGGTGGGAAGGGTAGAATTTTATTACAATTATTTACAAGTTGTGGTCGTTCATAAGGGGAACTTCAGAAATCTTCAGATCGGTGTTGACATACATAACAGAATCATGCTGACTGGTCATCATCATAGCATTAGCAATTGTGCCATCGGGGGGGGTCCATTAGAGAAAAAGGGAACCTCCTCCCTCTGTCTTTCCTTTAGCTGCCACGACTGCGATTGATCGTGGCAGCTAAAGGGTTAATAAGCTGCGAGAGGAGCAAGCTATGCCATAGCCGACAGTGCAGGGAGTCGGCTGTAATATATAGCTGACTTCATGCGCTGATCTTGCAGGCTCTGCATGATCTTCTAGACGTTCTTGAATGTCCAGATGCGCTTAGGCACAAGTCATTTGGATGTTCAGGAATTTCCAGATGTGCTGTTGGGTGTAGTAGTTGTGAAAGATGTGGTGCATGGATGAATGCGACTCACTAGATGTCCAGCGTGGAAGGTATATAAAGTGGTTCTAGGGTGAGGAGGCGTCTGCTGAGCTATAGAAATATGAAAAGGTTGTTATAACCAGTTTCATTTGATAAAGTAACATCTAGGATTCCTGTGACATTTCCTATCTCTACAGTTGTTACCTCTGTTGTTTATCTGCTGTGGATATTTTTGAAGATGACTTTTTTTTTTATCTGTGCTTTTCAAGAGCCATCATTTATTTATATTCCTTTTGCCATAACCATATGAGGGCTTGTTTAATGCAGAGGATATGTGACTATGTCAAGGAGTTCTGGGACATCCTTGTAGTGTTTAAAGCTGTACAGAGATGGTATATCCATAGGAAGGTGGGACAGTTGTCATGAGTTTAACGAACGCTGTATGCACAGTTTACAATGAGCATTATGCATTCAGCTTAGCAGGATGCTGATCCCATACCTAGCAGTCACTTGATTGCCAGGACTGGGTTACTACAGGAGCTTCTGGGTCTTAACCATAGTTGCCAACTTTTGAAATTGAAAAAGCAGGAGACTGTAGTGGGCGGCGCAAAAATTTTTTTGCATGACACGCCCATCTTGCCGGTGTACCATGCCCCTTCATAAAGCCACACCCACTCCACTTCACCCGCCTGTAGCAGCGGCCCGGCGGCACAAGAGTAGCGCACCAGCGCTACTCTTGCACCGCGGTCTCCCCGCTGCCTGCTGGCGGCGGGAGGAAGTGCCAGACTGTCTGCCGGGAGGGGCAGGGTGGGGGAACCCCCAAATTAGCAGGGCCCCCCCGCCAAAAAACGGTGAGAGAGTTGGCATGTATTGGTCTTAACAGATCAGTCCCCAAGTCATTTGCTAAAGAAAATTAAGAAACTCAGGCTGTGGGAGTCGGAGTCGTGGAGTCAGAGTCGGTGCCTATTTTTGCAGGAGTCGGAGTCGTATAAAATGGAACCAAATAACCCCCCCCACCCCAACCACCCAAACCCCCCCACCTCCGAAATACTCCGACTCCAATAATAATATAAGTTGGTCCAGTTAGTTTTGATGCAGTGCAAAGAGCAATTTTAATATACAATCATCCTTACCTATCTTATACATAAATGTGACTTCAAGTATTTAGCATCTGCTTAGTTCTGCAGATTCTTTCCTTGTTGAACGCATTGTTACTGTTTTTGCTCCTAAAAATTCTACATGCTAATTTTTTATATTAGTTTTGTAATAATTTGGGAAATCTGCCTTTGGCCTTTTCAGCTCTGCCTAATCCTCTGGGCTCCGATCAGATTCAAACATATCTTACCAAATTCCGGATCCCAGTCTCTTCTACACATTCAAAAAGATCAAAACACTGTTATCAATTTTGCTTGTCAGTGTCTCTGTACTACCTAAATAGCTTTGATTATTGTATCATAAAGTGATAAAAAGCCTGATGTAACCATTTTACTACAGTAAAGTTATCACTTAAACATGTGCTATGTATGAGGGAGTTAGGAGTCGGAGGTTTGGGAAATTGAGGAGTTTGGCCTTTGGGCTTGCGACTCCTACACTCTGAATAAAACAAGAAATAAAACATTATGATTTTTTTTTTAGGGATGGTAAGAAATGTAACATTGCCATTATTGATAGATTAATTCACAATGAAAGGTTGAGAAAGATTCCCAATCATTAACCAAGACAGAACAATGTTAAGATCCCAGGGAAGGAATTCGCTGCTCTCAGGGTAGGGTCCGACGCTGCATAAGACGGACAGCTGGGGTGTGGCATACTGATGGTCAATGAACACTGAGTTTAGTAAGCTTTATCCCTACAAAATCGCGTGAGCAATAATGAGAGTCAAGGACCATCACTGGCCTAATAACCAGTAGAACAAAGGCTTTTTTTTTCTTACCTGATCATGATTTTAACCAGGTGGAATTAGATTGATCCCTTCTTCTTACAGCAGAAACCCTGTTGCCCTCTTAAGTAAGAGAGTGGAATCAAAAACTTGTTCCCTGGTAGTTTTCCCTTTAACCACTTTATGGGCAGCTGTTATCCTGATTTCTTAGAGAGAGCTAAAGTCCCATCTCTCTTTGCTCTTACATAACCCTTACAGATTAAATCAAGTTTTGAACAGTTAAGAATGCAAGATAAAGAATTACCTGGAGATATGAGTCGGGCTGCTGATCTCCATCTTTCACAATCAATGCACATGAGACCGTCCATCCTGACAATCTTGTACCAGATCCTCCATCATGATGTCCTTTGTAGAGACCTTATGTCTTCTAAATACTTTCCACTCCATCCATGAGAGAATAGACAGCGACGTCCTGACACCTTATAGGAACCCTGACACAGACAATGATACAGTCATCACCCAGACCCTCCAGTGTGTTACTGTAAAATATCCCAGCATTCCCAGCGGCCTCACCTCTCCGTCAGCAGCTCAATGATCTTGTTGGCGAGTTCCGAGGATCTTCTGTCAAGCGATTTCCCCTATTACCATTAGGGTAGCTGAGTGGGGACCCTGTGATTGGGGCCATCTAACACCGTGAGCCAGTGCAGGACTCCTAAAAATAGTCTTTCGTTCCACTACTGTGTAAATCCCTGTATTTTTATGGAGAGATATATTAGAAATATCACTGCAAACATTTTCCATAGCCATCACCTTTTCCAGTCATAACATTCAGACTGTTATAACCATAGAAAAAGAATTGTGAATGGTGACCACAACAGCAGCACCATAGATAAGAATTAAGTAATGTGACCTCATCATTGGTGTGGGGGCGAGCCCCCGCTCCCCTCTCCGCGTCAAATCATCCTGTTATTACCATAGATGAAGAATGTTAATGTGACATCATCAAGAATTCTCTCCCCCTCCCGTCATACATCTGTTTTATTATCCATAATAATGAATGATTAATGTGACCATCATCAGAGCCCCCTCCCCTCTCCAGTCATATCAATCTGTATTACCATAGATAAGAAAGATGTAATGTACATCATCAGAATCTCTCACACTCGTCCAGTCATGACATCTGTTTATTACCATAGATAAGAATGATAATAAATGTGACATCATCAGAGACCCCTCCCTCTCCCAAGTTCATACCAATCTGTTTATTACCATAGATAAAGATGATGTAATGGTGGAAATCAATCATAATCTCTCCCCCACTCCAGTACCAATACATGTTATTAACAATATTAAGAATGATGTTATGTGACATCATCAGACCCCGCTCCCCCTCTCCAGTCATATCATCAGTTAATACCATAGATAAGAATGATTTAATTGACAACTCATAATCTCTACCTCTTCATACAAAGTCATCTGTTATTACCATAGATAAAGAATGAGATGTAATGTGACATCAATTCAGAATCTCACGCCCTCTCCATTCATATCATGTTGTTATAACCATAGATTAGAAGAATGATGTAATGTGACATCATCAACAGCCCCCTCACCCCTCTCCAGTCATATCATCTGTTATTACCATAGGATAAGAATAAGTAATAGACATCATACAGAATCTCTCACCTCTCCAGTCAGTATCATCCTGTTATTACCATAGTAAAGAATGATATAATGTGACATTCATCAGAGACCCCTCGCCCTCTCCATATTCATAGCCTCTGTTTTATTAACCACGATAGATAATAAGTGATGTAATGTAGGTATCAACAGAGCCCCCTCCCCTCTCCACCATATCATCTGTTTATTTACCATAGATAAAATGATTGAACATGTGACATCAAACAGAATCTCTCCCCTCTTCCAGTCCCATATCATGTTATTACCATACTATAAGAATGATGTTATGTGACATCATCAGGAGCCCCCCCTCCCTCTCCATCATATCAATCTGTTATTAACCATAGATAAGAATGATGTAACGTGACATCATCTGAATCTCTCCCCGCTCCAGTCATATCATCTGTTATTACCTTAGATAAGAATGATATAATGTGCTCTTGAAAGAGAGATTGCAGCACAGCCAAACAGCAGTGGGGGAAAGGTTTAAAACTGAGTATTTTGAGCAAGTGAACGAGTCTGTGAATTGTATTCTCGCTTATAAGTGTGGGTTTCTTTTGAAAAGTGTGGGAGACTTAAGATTGAGAGATTTAGGTTTGGGACAGTAATGTTACTGCTTATTATTATAATTTATATTCATAATCTTTTTGGTAACATCCCCATGAGTTCCATGATTGACAATGCTTGGTCCGGTGCACAACCGGTCAATGTATGCCATCCTTGTGAGCAACATTTCGAGGGGTCAGGGGGGGGGGGGGGGGGGGGGGGGGGGGGGGGGGGGGGGGGGGAGGGGGGGGGGGGGGGGGGGGGGGGGGGGATGCTGTGCAGATGTTGCACTCTGACATTATTAGAAGTCCGTATTCCTGGATCTAAATGAGCAAGTTGGCAACACTGAGATCCATTGCCAACTTGGAATCGTGCCGGCCATGCCACTGATCAATCACCAACCAGTGTAGATCTGGGGAGGGTGGAAGCATGGAGGTGCAGGGACATGAGCAGGCTAGCTGGGTAACAGTCGAGAAAGAAGGTGTAATGGAAGAGTGTCAGGAAGGCTTAGTCCTGATCTGGCACAGAACCCCAACAAATTTGATGCAAGATTGGCATATGAGGGAGAATCAGCTCAGAAAAATCACTGCTGCAGCAAGGAACACTGCTCAGTAAGAATGGGAATCAGGAGTGCAAAAAGGCAGCTAGACAGTTGGCAAGTAGTTGGGGACATTCCATTATAGGGCACAGACAGGGCAATCTGCGCACAAAGACAGGGATCGTCGAACAGATATGTTGTTTACCGCTGGGCCCGGGTTCGCATATCTGGATTGGAGGTTGACAGATTTGCTGGGTGGCTGGTGAGAAATCCAGCCTGTCAGTGGTGCACATTGCACCAATGACAAAGTTAGAGGTAGGGGTGGAGTGTCCTTAAAAATGATTTCAGGGACTTAGGGCGCCAAAAAGCTCAAGGCAAGGACCTCCAAGGTAATATTTTCAGAAATATACCTGTTCCTCTATCCACGGGCCACGACCGAGAGAAGCAGTGGGAGATTAAGAGGCTGAATAAGTTGCTCAAAAAATTGGAGTAGGAAAGAGGATTTGTGTTTTTGAGAACAGGCCTTACTTCGTGTCTTGGCTCAGTACTCTATGCTAGAAGGGATGGCTGCAACCTAAATGGGGAGGGTGCATCTGTATTGGGGGTACAAAAATTGGCCAGGAAGTTTGGAGGAATATTTAAACTAGGGACTGGGGGGGGGACTACACATATAGCAGGCAAGATATGTGTATTATAGAGAGCTGGGAAAAATAGGAATAAAACAGGGGTTGTATTGGAGGGAGTATGGGTGTAAGCAATAGTTAAAAAGATCAGGGAAGAAAGAATAAAAGCTGAAAATCTCTAGAAAATTGCATGTGACCAATGCCAGGTGTCTGACCAACAAATAACTGAACTAGAATTACTAATAGCTGAAGAAAAATATGACATAGTGGGGATAACTTGAGACATGGCTGGGACGAGGAGCTAACGACTGGCGGCTTAACTTACCAGGGTTAAACAGTCTATTTAGTAAGGGATCGTAAAGAACCGGAAGGGGGGAGGTATCCCCTGTCTCTATGTAAAATCCTGTCAGGAAAGCAATCACTGCGTGAAGATTATAGGTACAATTAAGAACTTGTAATGGATCATTATGGTAAAGTATACATGGGGTTACAATAACAATATAATACTAATAGGGGTCATGCTATAGGCCCCAAATATACAGAACCATACAGAGGATGTACTCTCCTCAGCAAAATATATGAGGCGGTATCAGAATGAGTTATTATTATGTGTCACTTTAACTATCCAGGGACATCAATGTGGAAGCTGAAACCTGTAGCACTCTCATAAAAGGAGAACAGGTTTTTGTCAAAAACTAAAGATAATTACCTTTGCAAATGTTTCAAGAACCGAACTAGAGGAAAGGCACTTCTAGACTTAATATTGACTATAAGATCTTACAGGATAACAAATGTTCAGGTTGAGGGGGCACCAAGGGATAATAGATGACCATAATATTAATAAAATTTCCGTTTAGTCCTTCAATAGCGTTTTTTGTCAAGAAGGAGCCCCAAAAACACATGAATTTAAGGAAGGCCTAATTTTTCTTCTGCATTAGGGAGGGCTCCTAAACCATATTGACTGGACAATGTGTTATAAATATGTAGAACAATAATAAATGGGGATATGTTATAAAAACAGCTATGCTAACCACTATTAAGGAATCATACCTTATTGTAAAAAAAATAGATAAGAACATGAAAAACCAATTGTGTGATTAACAGGGATGTAAAAATATTGCAATCAAATACGCAAAGAAATGCGATTCACCTACTAAAACAGGAGGTAGAAAGAGTCGCTAGAAGCTATAGGGAAAAAATAAAGTGTTGTAAAAGTAAAAGATAAAGGAAGCAAAGTCTGTAGACATGAAAGAACTATTTGCTATAGAAAATAAAGAACTAACCCACCATATATTATTTTAACTATATAAATAGTAGAAAGATTATAACTGTGAAAATGTTGGCCCTTTGAAATAATACCGAGGGAGAGACAGTAGAGGGCGATGAGAAAAAAGCAAACCCTATTAAACACTTTTTCTCCACTGATAATTTACACGAGGTGAGGATGAGCTTCCTGTTGAAACAGAGGATGAGGTAAATGCCAACTTAGGGAATTTTTCTTGTCATAACCCAGGAAGAAGTGCATCTCCGTCTTAAAAAAGATTTAAAATAGACAAATCACCAGGTCCAGATGGCATACAGACCCACGTGTCCAAAGGGAGAGTTAAGTTATGTCATAGATGAGGCCCTATTCTTAATATTCATGGACTTTTCATAATAACGGGTAGAAGTATGTCCCAAAGGATTGGCCATAAGCAAATTTGCGGCCAATATTCAAAAAGGGGTCAAGAAAGTGATCCAGGAAACAAAGGCCGGTAATTTAACCTCTATTGTAGGTTAAATGTTTGAAGTTTTTCTTAGAGGAAGCTATCCCTGGAGTATTTCACTGAAAAATAAATGCCATAACGCCGTTCACGCAATGGGTTTTATGAAGGATCGGTCCTGTCAGACCTAATCTCACATCTTCTATTGAGAAGTTAAGCTTCTCATACTGGATGTCATATATTAGATTTTTTCTAAAGCATTTGATACGGTGCCAATAAAAGGTTTGGTAACTAAAATGAAAAATGCTTGGACTGGGAAAATGTGTGCATGAGTGTAAGCAACTGGCCTCCTGCCAGAAAAACAAAGGGTAGTAATTAACGGTACATACTCAGACTTGTATCTCTGTTAACTAGTGTGTACCACAGGGGTCAGTATTTGGCCCTATCCTCTTAACATTTTTTCATATAATGACTTACACAGGGATTACACAGTAGAATATCGATCTTTGCAGACGATACTTAAAGCTCTGTAAGTAATCTAGCACATGAGTAATGTGTTATTTAACCAAGGGATCTGGATAAGTTGGAGGCCTGGTCAGGGAAATGGCAGATGAGGTTTAATACAGATAAATGCAAGTTAAAGCACAAGGGGAATGAAAAATCCATTACATGACTACATGTAAATGGAAAACACTGTGTAAATAGTAACATGTGTAGAAGGACTTGTGAGATCCTGGAGGACAGTAAACTTAATTGTAGCAGCCAGTGTCACACCGCATCGCCAAGACAAATAGGAATCATGGGTTCATTAAGAGGCACATATGAGAACATCATTCTTCCCATTATACAAGTTCACAGGTTATACCACACATGGAAAATTGTGAACTTTTAATGGGGCACACAGTGCACAGGAAAGACATTGTAGAGCTTGAAACAAGTAAAAGGCAGGCAACAAAAATAATAAAAGGACGGTTGACTACAAACCCAGAAAGATAGCAATATTAGGGTTATTTAGTTTAGGAGAAAAGACCGGCTTACGGGGGGGAGATATAAATATGTTTATATTCTATCAAGGACTGGGCAGGAGAGGGGGGGAGGAGGTGAGGGGTTGGCAGGCTCTCCCAAGATTTATTTATACCCAGGGTTGTATCTAGAACAAGGGGGCATCCTCTACTATCTTGAGGATGAAAGTTTCTTTCTACATAAACATAGAATGGATTCTTTACTGTAAGAGCAGTGAAACTATGAATTCTCTTCCAGATGAACTTGTCATGGGGAATTCCAATAACAGTAGTTCAAAAAGGGTTTGGATGCATTTCTGGAGCGTAATAATATAACAAGTATATAGTGTCTGGATTCTGGAGAGGGGTGCCCATTGATCCAGGGGATTTTTCCCCGATAGCCAGATTGGAGTCCGGTAGGAATTTTTATCCCTAAAATGAGGACAATTTTGCTTCTCCCTCTTGGGTTTTTTTGCCGTCCTCTGGATCAAACAACCTTACACAACAGGCATGAACTGGATGGACAGTCTTGTCTTTTTTTCGGCCTTACAAACTTATGAAACTATGAATCATTCAGAATCTCTTATCTAAAATACCGCTCCAGTAAAATCATCTGTTATACTATAGATAAGAATGATAGTAAATGGACATGCATCAGAATTTTCTCACCTCTCAGTTAATCATCAGTAATACCATAGAAAAGAAGATGTAATGTGACATCATCAGAGCCCCCTCCCCTCTTCCAGTCCTATCATCTTTTAATTACCAAAGATAAGAATGATGTTAAATGACATCATCAGAGCCCCTCCCCTCTCCAGACATATCATCTTTAATACCATAGATAAGAAGGGATGTACTTGTGACATATCCGAATCTCTCCTCCCTCTCCCAATCATATAATCTGTTATTTACATAGAGTAAGATAGATGTAATGTGACATCATCAGAGCCCCCTCCCCCTCTCCAGTACATATCATTGTGTTATTTAACCATAGATAAGAATGATGTAACGTGACATCATGAAGCTCCTCCGCTCGTCCAGTCATATCATCTTGTTATTACCATAGATAAGAATGATGTAATGTTAAACATCAATCATAGCCCCCCCCCTCTCCAGTCATATCAATTTGTTATTACCATAGATAAAATGATTAATGTGGACATCATCAGCATCTCTTACCTCACCAGTAATCTGGAAGATTATCCCTAGGGTTGATAATTAATAAACTCTCCGCCATGCTGTGTCCTTGTCTCTATTCCTCCTTGAATGAGTCAATCAGGAAGATTACCTATATAGGACAAAATCAATAGAGAGACTCCTAGTATTTTGTAGAGACCTAAATGGAAGAAGATGAAACAATGTAAAAACCAAATAAAATCCCATGTAAAAAATACAATTCCTGGAGATAATTATGGGGAACATTTGAGGATATATTACAGTCTAGTTGTTGTATTCTCTCTCTTGGATGGATTTGATCATGAGTTGAATATCTTGTATATGAAGCTCCTTCATGTTCCCGATCACAGCAGTGTCACAGAGCATTGTATCCTCACATGAGCGCTCCACCATCACTGGCCATAGTGGGGTTACCAGCATATATGTCCTGTGACTGCTATAGACCATCACAAGCTGCAGTGATCACATGACGTATATACTGGCTTTACCACTGCTACCAATGTTGCTGTTGCACAATATAATCAGAAATCACAGATACAGAGAGGACAAATACCCTTAAAACATCATTTTCAATAAATACAAGCAATACAAAATATTTTCCCAATATGAATATCACAAACCCCATAGAAACAGCTCATACAGATGTGGTCCATGAGGGGTAAGGTACTCACCAATGATGTATTGATCTATATATTTTAAATTGTATGAGGGAAATGAACCCCCAAAAGCAAATTAATTAGCAACAAAGACCTTAGTTAACTCACTATGCTGACCCTCAGCGGGGCAACTGCGGTGAAAAGGGTGGCCATCCTGGTATTGAACCACAAAAAAATTCCCTTACCAAACATGTACAACCCAGACACGCTTCCACAAACTATTTGTTCCAGCAGTAAGTTAATTTGCGCAAAATAAGAAATCAAAGGGCGTGTGTTCCCGCATAGCGGCTGGAACGACCGGAGATGTAACAGGGTTTTTATAATTGTAACATAGATACGGCTGTGACATCGAGCCAAGGGATCCATCATAGACTGGTGCTGGGTCACCGAGAATGGGTACAGGAATCCTGCTTTATTATCAGCCAATACCAGAAGCCGAGGCTGGAGAAAGAGGCTGAAGGTGACACAGGTGTCTTGTAACTTTTCAAAAACAATACAACATCAGCAGCACTCTAAGGCACTAAAAAACGGGACTAAAAAACAAAGAGGACCTAAGAATTTTTTTGGAACCTCATTTCAGCTACTAAGAAATATATGAAAAAATGTGAGGTTCTGAGTGTACATTTTTGATCAAAACTATAAAAGCCCACCTACCGCGGCAAGATGACCCCAATTTCAGGTGGGAACCTACACTACATGCTAGCTCTCTTGGTGTCTGTTCAGACCTCCAACTGCAAACCTGATGTGATTAAAAAGCCTGTGTAGGCGGGCGGAGTGCATAAACCAAGCTGGGGACTAACTACCTCCCCAAACAGTCAAAAACAAAATCTGGTCAGCACATCTTTTTTTTTATTTTTTTGTAAACATAATTTTTATTACATTTTACAATAACAAAAACATACAATAACTGTCCAATAGATGAGATACCACTTGATACACAAAGAAATAATATAAGGCATCATTAGTACAAATAAGAAAAGTACTAAGCAATGAAAGTACAAAATAGCACTAATGACATACTTTGGCATCATAATAATAAGGATGAAGCAAAAGACGTCTCCATCTTCACTAAAGATAGAAAACAAAAAATAATACAAAAGTAAACCCCCCTCCCAATAAAAAAAACAAAACAACACAGAAAAGTGGTACCAATACGCAGTTATGTATAAGAGACATAATCACATACACCTATGTAATCAAGTAAGGTCTGGGATAAAAGGTGAAAACACGTAGGGCGACATGTATGAAGCTCGCCACGTCGGGGCGCACCTTTCCGCCGGTTTTCCGGCTAAATCTGCGCCTGATTTATGTCGGCACTGGGGCGCGCTCATACAATACCTAATGTAAAGTCGCGTGCTCGCAGTCCGCTGCGCCTATGATTCGCCGTCCGAGGAGGTGCACTCATACATGCGGGGAAAAGTTCATTTGATTTCGGCCATGTACAGTTTTATTTCAGATTGCATTAGAAAACCCATAGGAGCGTCGCTCGCTCTCCCATTGGTCCAAATAACCGAGCCTCTTTTAATTTAGCCCAATCACAAACAGAGCTCGCTCTGCATTTCTTTTCCCATAGAACTCTATGAGAAAGTAGCTCGCGCTCTGATTGGATAAGCTGGACGAGCCCCCCGCCGCTTCAACCACATCAGCTCTTTTCTGCCTTTTTACTGTATTTGAACTGTCCCCGCCTTTGAATATGATTGGTCAATATTTCTCCATAGGATATAATGGGTCCCTGTCGCTCCATATTCTGATTGGTCAATTCTCCTCCATAGGTTAGAAATGGGCCACTGTCGCTCCTATCTGATTGGTCCAATTTCTTCATAGGTTGAATGGGCCACTGCGTCCGTCCTATTTGATTGGCTGGTTTATGCCGACCAATCGAATAGCTTAAACTATTTGAATTACGGGTATTTCCCGGCAATTCTCTTTTATTGCAATTCCTTATGTAGCGCCGGGTCTCGGCGAACAAACGCATTGTTAGGGATTTAACTGCTTTATTTTTAGAGAAGGTTTCAGCTTTCTTTATCTTGATAATGTTTTACACTTAATAAAAATTATTTTTTTATTCATACTCCATGCCGCACGGCGCTGAGCGCCGAGATTGCATTGCGCCATCTCTCCATAGACTCAATGGGAAAAGTAGCTCGCGCTCTGATTAGCTGGGATAGCCAACCCAAACGCTAGCTCAGCCAATTAGCTCTTCTCTGCATTTTTACTGTATTTTGAACTGTCCCGCCTTTGATTTTGATTGGCCCAAAAACTTTCCATAGGATATAATGGGTCTTTGTCGCTCCTATTCTGTTTGGCCCAATTCTCCAATAGCTTATAAGGGTCTTTGTCGCGCCTATTCTAAATTGGCTGGCTTCTGCGACCAATGAGAATAGCTTACAGAATTTGAATTTCTGTATTTCCCGGCAATTCTTCTATTGAAATTTCCCTTATGTAGGCGGTCTCGGCGCCCAAACGCGTTTTTCGGGATTTAAATTGTTTATGTTTATAGAATGTTTGAGTCTTTTTCAGAGAATATTTTACAACTAATAAAAAAGATTTTTTTATTCATACTCCATGCCGCAAGGGCGCTGAGAGCCGAGTTTTTCATTGCGCCCAAATCTCTCCTAGACTACAATGGAGGAAGTAGCTTCCGCTTGATTGGCGGGGATAGCCAAGCCCCGCTAGTCAGCCAATCAGCTTTTTCAGCATTTTTACTGTTTTTGAACTGCCCCGCCTTTGATTCTGATTGGTCAATACTTCTCCATAGGTTTTAATGGTTCAATGTCGCTCCTATTCTAAATTGGCCGGTTTTGCGACCAATGAGAATAGTTTTTCAGATTTGAATTACTCTATTTCCCGGCAATTTCCAATAGCCGAATTCTTGATATTGCGCCGTTCTAGATTTTAGAAAAGTGATTTTTTTTTTATTATTTTTTAGGTTTAAGCTCTTGTCTGAGAATGTTTTCCGCCTTTATAAAGGCGATTTTTTGGAATCATACTTCATGCTGCACAGAGCTGAGCGCCGAGATTTCTTTTGCGATCTTCTATATGTTTCCTCGCATGTTCCGTTCTTGCTTCACTTCACCTCTGCCGGAGCATTTAGACCAAAATAAACTAGGTCTGACTGTCGGAGCTGCAGGGAGCTGCATTGCACCGCGCTTTGGCGAGCAGCGATCAGACATGCCTCGGCGTTTTCAAGCGCGCCGCGTCCCACCCCGGAACACCTTCACCGCGCCCACACTGCGCCCATTGCCCGCTCCTTCGTGCGGGGCGCAGCTGAAAGTGGCGATCGCTGCGCCTAACACTGCATCCCTGCGTCCGACAGGGGGATTCGGGCCGGGAGGCGCAGTTTACTCCCAAAAACAGGCGAAAAGCCCGATCATACATGACGCCCATACTGTGCTGATACAACGCTGCGGGATCGTCACACGGCCCTCGTCCCCTAAAGCCCGAGGCAGAGAAATAGATAGAGAACAAATTCACCCCCAACTCTGACACACAGTTACCCAGGGATTATCCAGGGCACGGTGTCAGGATTATGGTGAGGTAAAGTCCCCATGTTATGGGAAGGGACAGACAAACCAAACCCCCAGAGCCCCCTGTTTGTGTGAGGAGAGATAAACCCGAAGGGGTTTAAAAAAAAAGGCTGCATGATGTCCCTTTTTCTCCTGGGGGGTGTAAAAGGGTTTAAATATGAAACTCCTGCCCTTTCTTGAAAAAAATTTTGAGCTTTTTTGGGGTTTTTTTAGTCCTGATTAAAGTCGTTTTGTCCATTTCGAGATGATGTTTTTCCCCCTGGATTTACTTCCTTTCAATGTAGGGACAGTTGGTTTTCCCAAACCCTTTTGGCCCGGAGCTTCTTTTTAAACCGCTAATTAAAAAAATATATGGGAGAAATTTAGTGGTTTCCCTGAAAAAGTTGTGGTAAAAATTTTGAAACAGGAGCTGTGTTGGCCCTTAAAAAATTAAAAAGACAAAAAGGAAAAATTAAGATTCTAATTTGTTTGACTGTCTCCCCAGAACTTATGGTTTCCACCCCAGGTTTCCAAAATAAATTTTTGGACAAAATCGTGCGGGGGGTTGGGAAAACTTGGGGGAGGGACGTTTAAAAGGTCCCCGGGGAACCCAGAATTTGGGGGGGAATAATTTTAAAACCCTAAAAAAATTTCAGGAATGGGCAAATTTAAAGAACGTGTCTTCCCCCAAATTTTCAATTTAATATATATTTTTGGAAACTTCAGGGGGAAACCTGGAGGATTGTATAGAGATCTCCTGGTTTTTGGGTTAAAACCTTCTCCCCCCCTTAGCCAAAAAAAACTTTTCCCGGCCCTTCGTTTTGCCCCCCAGGAAAACCCAGCATATAGTGTGATTGAGAGTAGTCTGTTTTAAGAATTTGGGCCCAAAGAAATTTTTAAAAAACATTCAACTTTTAAAAAGAGGGCGGCTTCAAAATCCCTTTCTTTATAAAAAACCCACTATTCGGGAGTAAGCCCAAAAAAAAAGCGAAGGTGGAAAGGATATTTTTGAGATAAATTTAAGGGGAGAGTAAAAAAATTTGGGGGGAAGGGGTTTAATAAAACTGGGAAAAAAAATTTTTAAAAACCCCCCACTCCTCCAGATTTAAATTTGGGGGTTAAACAAAGGCCAGGTTTGAATTTGGGTGCCATAGAAAGGGAAGGTAATCTAATGGTCTGGGGTTAAAGGGCAGAAAAAAGAAAGGGATCTCAGGCTTTTTTGGGGTTCCGATTTGTGTTTCACAATGAGGGTTTTGTTTTCGCCACCCCTTTGGGAAAAAGCAGAATTTTTTGGTAAAGAAGAAGGCTGGAAGCGTCATGGGTGAAAAAGTTTCCCCCTCAGTAGAGGATTGGAATATCTGGAAAAAATGTTTAACCCAAACCCACCATGAAGCAGGAGGTGGGTAGGGTTATACAACCTAAAAATCCGGCCCAAATTTTAGCCCCCCTATCCCTTGGGGGGGATCAGTTTTTTGTTAAAGGGGTATCCGGGGGCGTTTTTTTTTCATTTGGAAAGAAATGAAAGAGGTTTCCAAAAATTGGCGGGAACATCTTTTTGTTTCTAAGCAATAAGGGGATTTTTTGAACAAAAATTGTATTTTTGGGGGCGTCTTTATCTTGAGGGAAGATTTAGCAATTTGCAAGTTTAAAGGGGGGCGGAAGATGATCCATCGTTTAGTTTTCCTTTCCAAATTTTTAGGAAACAGAGGGGGTATTTTTGAGGGGGAAAAAAATTTGGGCTTAGGGGGGCTTACCAAAAATTTATTCCCCGTTTTCTGATGGGGGGGCAACCCCCCAGGGATAAAAGGTAAAATTTCGAAATTTGGGTGAGGAGGGTTTAATGAGCCCGGGGGGAGATCCAAAAAATTTGACTTAAAAAAACATTAACCCTTTAAGCCCCAGAAAAGGGCCAAAATCCCGTTTTCAGATCCCCCAAAGCTATGGAACCACACCCGTGGGTCCAATTTGATAAATCAGGGAAAATCATCGCAAATTTTTAAGGGGGAATTAAAAAATTTGGATGAACCCCATAATTTAAAGCCCAGGAGTTTTGGAAAAGAGCAGCCAGGGGTTGGGAGGAGCGGGGTCTTTGGGGGCCAAAAATTTAAAAAATAGTTTTGGGGTAAAAGGGTCCCCGGCGAAGGGGCCCCTCCCCAAAAAAAAATTTGGGTCTAAGGGAAAAAAATACCGGGGGGATAGATTGGGCCGTGGGGAAATTGGTATATAAATGAAAAGATATAAGAAAGGAAAAGGGTCCTGGAAAACCGAATCCCCTAAACCCCCGCCCCCAGCCCCTCCGTGACCCTGTTCCCAATGCCCTTTTTTTTTTTCAATGGGGGGAAAGGAAAAGCTGGGAAAAGGGATTTAAAAACCCCCGGGGGTTACATTTGTTCATCCCGGGGCAGTAATGACTTTTTGAATTTTAGAGGAAACCCCCGCTTTTGCCCTTTAATTTTAAAACCCTTTTTTTTTGAGGGCTAAAAGAGAAAGGGAAAAAGGGCCAGCCCGTTCCAAAAACCCTTAGAAATTATTTTTTTTGTCAACATTTTTTTTGTGAAATTTGGGGGGGGTAACGAGAAAAGGGGGGGGAAAGCTTTTCCTTTTGGGTTTTGGTTTAAAAAATTTTATAAAACACCGGGGTTCATATGTTGGGGAAAGGGGGTGTTAGGTTAGGGAAAAGATTTGAGAGGTGGTTTGAAGGGGGGGTGACTTCAGATTTTTGAAACTTGTAGAATTCTAAAGAGAAACCCTTTTGGGGGGCCCGGGGGTTTTTTATTACCCAAGGTTTTTAAAATTTTAAACCCCCGAGGGTTTCTTCATTTTGGCGGGGTTGGGTTTAAAGGGAAATCCCTATTTCCTCCAAAAAAGGGGGTGGGAGGGGACAGAAGGCCCGCCAGTCTGGGGGTCCCTGTCCTCGGGGGGTTTTGGTGAATATTAAAAGGTAAAAGAAGTCGCGGGGGGCATTATTAATTTGCAAATAGCAGAATATTGCATATTCCCGCCAAAGGGTCCCTTTAATGGGTTAAAATATTGGACCCAGAGTTAAAACCCTTTGCAAAAATTGGCTAAAAACCGCCCCGCTTTGTTCCCAAAAATGAATTTTAAATTTTGATGACTTCCGGGGGGCGGGGACATTCCCCTAAAACTCCCCGCCAGGCTCTACTCTTTTTTTAGTGTTTTGACCCTTTTGGGGTTTGGCTGGGGGAGTTGGGGTTTGGGGAAAAAAAATCAGTGAAGATTCCCAAAACTTCTCAATCCCAAAAATCTTAAATTTATCCGCAAAAACCTTGGAAGGGTGTTGTGTAGGCGATCAAGGGGGCCTCAAAAAACCGCTTTAGCTTTTCCCAAAAATAAGAAAAAGGGTCCCGTTTCCCATCCCCCGGGTTGTCTTGTTTAAAAAATTTCAGCCACCCCCACATCGGGGATATTAGCAAAGTCCTTTCCCCCAAAAAGGTTTAAAACGGGAATCTCAGGAAAGGGAATTGTTTCCCCCTTTGGGGCAGCGGTTTTTGGGCGTTGGGGGGGAAAAAGAGGGGGATGATCTGAAAAAACTAAAACCTTAATATCCAGAGATCCAACCCCTTTTAAAGGTTGGGGAGAGAAGAAGAAGTTTGAATTTTAATCAATAACCCGGGACCAAAGAATTTTTGAGGGGTGGGGAAAAAATGGGAAAAGTCCCTTCCCTCAGGTTTAAAAGGGCCCCCAGTATCAACCAAAAAAAGAGTTGAGATAAAATTTGCCCAAAAGTGGGGGGGGGCATGGGATTGGGAATACGGGGAGAGCTATAAAGAACAGATTTTTTTATTTTTCCCGGGAATTTTTGACCCAGGTTAAAATTTCCCCCCCCAAAAAATTTTAAAAAGGGTTTCGGGTCAATTTGATAAAATGATCTGTCGAATTTTTTTAGAAAGGACCCTTTTGGTTTTGGAAAGGGAGCGTAGGGTATTATAGATGGAAAAAAAATTCCCCCGAGACTTTCAAGGGGTTTCATGAATTCAGCGGCCCCCCTTTTTCATGGGTGGAGCTAACCCAAAAAGAATAAGGGAAAATTTTTTTTGGAAAAGAGGAAAAACACCATTTTTCCCAATTTAAAGGTTTGGGGAGCCCAGAAAAGGACCAACCCAAAAAAGGGCTTTTAAAAGGCCCCACATCTTGCTTTTGATTTAAAGAAGGTGTTCAAAAGTCCCTTTAAGCTTTTTTGGGATTTGAAAGGTTTAAGGGATCCATTGGGTGGGTAGTTTTTGCAGAGTGCCCGGTTTGGTGAGGGCGAATTTTAAAGTGTTTTGGGGGTAAAAGGGCCCGGGACAATGTGAGGGGGAAACTCCCACGTCGCTTGGCCACCTCACAGAGAAATCTCCAAAAATTTTGAATTTATTTCCCCTTTTTTCCGGTGGTGCTTGAGATTTTTAAAAGGGGTCGGAAGATTTTGGGCTTTGTCATTAAAGGTCCAAGTTTTTTGGCAATCCCGGACTGGGCTTCTTCAAAAAGATGGGGCGTTTTTGGGTCCTGCCCCTTTGGTGAGGAGTACAGGGATGCAGGTCTGGGGGCCCATTCTATGGGCTTTCCAAATCTGCCCGGTTGGGGGAGCCTAAAAAGTTCTGGCACTAGGGGACTTCCAAAAGGAATGTAAAATCTCTTGCTGCCAAAAAACCGGGTTTGGGATCCCGAATTTAGTCGCAGGTTGTTGCGGCAAAGGGAAACCGGTTTCCAAAGTCGTCAAATTTATCTGGTGAGCATGGTTGTTTGAAACGCCCGTTGGGGGCCCGGGCGCGGGTTTGGGGGAGTCCAGCTTGGTTCTCCAAACCCCTTGGAGGCCCCTGTTCTTTGTCATCGGTTTCCTGGGGGCCTGCCTTTTTTTGGGTAAAGTTTTGGGTTTTTGAAAAAAACTTGGCCGTGACTGTTTTGCGGAGATCGTCGCTGCCAAAGGGTTCCCGGATATCTGGGGCCATTTCTTTGGGCCCCACAATGGCCATTTTTTATGTCCACCATGGAGTCATCAATCGCACCCCCACGCAGCCCCGTGGTTTTCAGGGAAAATTTTCAAAAAAGTGGCGGGGGGTTTGGGAAAAAGGAGAGAGTTTTTTGGCGGGGGGCTTTGGGGGTTGTTAAAAAGCTTAAATCTTTTAAAGTTGCCCTTTCACGCTGGGCCAGTGAAAATTTAGGGAATAAAAGAGCTCAGATTTAGAACCCTTTTTTTCATCTTTAAATTTTCCCCTTTGGGTTTTGCCCTTGTTTGGGGGAACGGTCCATTGGGAATGAAGAAAAAGAAGAAAAAATTAAAAAATATTTAAAAAAAAAGTGTTTATGGTAGGTTTTCACTTTTCCTGGCCCGCCCCTAGATTTTTCCCCCACAGCTTAAATCAGATGGGGTGGTTAATGTTTTGGAAGAAAGAGAGGCAGGAGTCTAAAAAGGGGGGTCCCCGCCCCGGGGGGGGGGAGGAGGGAGAAAGGGCTGTGGGGTTTGAATAAATGACAGTCCCCGCCCCGGGGCCCTCCCCGGGGGGGAGCAGTAATGTAAAAAGTTTATAGAAGGGTTTCTCCCTGTTTTTTTGGGGTTTTTTAAGTGTTTGAAAGGGTGTGGGGCTGTTACCCGTCTTTGCGGGGAAAGGCCCTCCCCAGGTGGTTTAGAGGGTATAGTTTTGGGCCCCACTGGTTGGCAAACAGGGGAGTCCACACAAGTTTAAACAAACCCGTCCTCCCGAGTTAAAAAAATTTGACTGGGTGGCCCAAGGGGGGGCCGAGGTGGAGCTGCCGGCCCGCAGTCACTTCCCCCTCTCTTAGAGAGGGGGGGGGAAAAAGGGTTGGTGTCAGCAGCTCAGCGGGGTCCTATTTTTGACAGGGGTTTTCCCCCCAAATGACCCGTTATGGACGGCCCGGAGAGAAAAAGAGGGCCCTCCCAAAGGGGCAAGGATTTCCAAAAAATAGAGAGACTTTAGAACCCGTGCTCCCCCTGAGTGGGCCAAACTCTGCCTCACCCAAAACCCCGCCAATTGTCAATACCCCGGCTGATGCGGCTCTTTAAAACCCCGGGGCCGTTTCTCCCCTGGATTAAAACAGAATTTAAAAAGCCCCGGGTAGCTGGGTGATGCCCCGGGGCCCCCCCGGGAGCAGGGAAAGTGCGCTTTTTTGTCGGTGATGTAGATGTTTTTTTGGGTGGTAAGGGGGCCCCCTTTTAGCAAAAGCCCTTTTGCACACTGGTTTCTTTAATGGGGGGCAGGAACAGGAAGTCAAACACATTCCCCTTTTGAAAAAAAAAAAAAAGTATAGGTGCAAAATTGTTGTGTAAAGACCCAAAAAGAAAAATTGGGGGGGCCCTTGCCGTGGTATTGGTTTGGGCTTTTGCAGTTTTGATCAAAAAATGTACACTAGGAAAACCCCAAATTTTTTCCCCGATATTTTTTTTTAGAGTGTGCTGATGTTTTTATTGTTTATGCAAAAGGGTTTGACTGCCACCCCCAAAATTGGCCCCCCTTTTAAAATTTTTCTTTTCCCCCCAAAACGGAAAAAGGGGCCCACCGATTTTGTTTTTTGTTTCTTGTTTTAAATTTTACAATTAAAAAAGAGTGTTCTTCATAGTAAGAAGTTTGGGTGGGCTTCCCCTTTTGGCCCGGAAACTCCTTGTGAGGAAAAAAGCAAAAACGGAGTCACGTTTTTCCCCCCTTTGGCCCATTAAATATGGAAATTTTCCCCGGGACTTAACGGGGCCCAAGCCGGGGAGTTAACCCTTCCTAAACCCCGCCCCGGGGGGGCCTTAAAAAATGGACCTTCATACAATTTTGGGAGCGCAGGTGGATGACATCTACACCCTGCAGTAAAAAACAACAGCAAAACAAAGATGGAGTGGATCCCCATTGCTCGACTTAAAAAAGCGCCCAAAAAACAAATACAGCTGCAACCCCAAGTCCCGGGTTGGGGACGTGATTTAGTCATGTGTTTTCCCCCCAGGTTAAGTGGGCCTGGTATCCATGTAACAAATAGTGTTTTGGGGAGCGAACTTCTCCGTTAAATTTACCCAGGGGCGTTTTAAAAACTTGGTGGGGCCCCCCAAAAAGGGATGTTGGGGTTTGGGGGTTCCTGTAAAGGGAAAGGTTGGAAAACAGGAAAAATTCCCCCCAGGGATTGGCCCATCCTCAGAAAGTTTATAAAAAATTTTTTTAAAAACACCCCGGGTTTTTTTGACCCTGGTATCCCGGTAACAGTTTTGTTATGGAGGAAACAGAATTCTCCAGTATTTTTTCCTCCAGCGCATTTATTTATGTGGAACCCCCAAACCCGGTATGGGATCTTGGATTCCCGGTAAAAGTAGTGTATGGGAGGAATTTTTTCCAAAAAAAACTTTTCCCCCCTATTTTAAAACCTTTCCTTGGGGAGGCGGTTTTCATGTACCAAAAACCGGTTAATGTGGGGCCCCCTGGTAAAACCGGTCCGTAGTTTATGGGGAGCAGAACTTCTCCAGTTTTTTTACCCCTCCAGCGGTTTTTTATCATGTGACCACCACACAGGTCATGTGACCCTGGTATCCAGGTAGCAGTAGTGTATGGAGGAGCAGCACTTATCCAGTATTACTACCTCCAGCAGCGTCTTATCATGTCTGTCAGTGTCTGTGGTGAAGACTCTGTACATTCTTTTCTCCGTCTCATCTTTGTTTTTCAGGTAACTTTATTAACAACATGACATCCCCTGGAGAGACAGCAGTTCTACAAGTAACTACACAGTGAGGAAGCTGCTGGAATAACCATATTAGTAATATTTTTACTACCGTTATTCCTCTTCACTTACCCCATAGATGTCATGTGACCCTGCTACTGACTGACTGCCAGAAGGTCACATGATATGTGTGGTGGTCACATGTTCAGTCCATACAGTTACTCCATGGCAGCCATTACTATGGACAGGAACGTGGGCCATACCACAGAGGCTGCTTCACACAGGCAGAATTAGAGAATTGTATGATTTTCTATTATAATACATAAACATAAAATAAAAAGAAAAGCAGACAGGCGCACAATAGTGAAATATGTTAGGCTAAAATGTACGTGCAGAGATAGGTCTGCTCACCTTAGAACGTTGTGCTATAAAGTCCGAGGCACAACTCTCGTAAAAGCTCAATTGCTCCACGTGGAGCTTGTATCACACAGCTGCCCAGCGTCCTAGGATCCCACAGGTAAAAACTATCGTGGTAATAGTATAGATTCATGCAAAAAAAAAAACGGACCGTGGCGCACATATGTATATAAAAACGGGTGCCAAAGTAGGAAATTATTATAATAATTAAAAATGTATTAAAAAGGAGATGGTAATCTCACTTTCTAAAAACAAAATAGTTCAAGGCCCGACGCGTTTCGCGTGACACACCCACGCTTCATCAGAGGTATACATGTGTATGGTATGGGACAGATTTATATAGAACACAGCACAATCCTGAAATGGCAATTCACACCAATCAGAGAAAAACAGGAAGTGTTGCAATGAGGGAAAACACAGTTGCCAAGTAACAATGAATGTGGATGGACAGGATACCTGTCAAACAATTAGGTGTCAAGCTGCCGGAGTAAAGAAGATCTCACTACAAATGGACGAGATATCTGTCAATCACAATTCACAACTAGTATGTTAGAGACGAATGGTGTTACAAAAAGAGAAGAATACATTTACAAAGTAACATTAAACTAAATAACTATCGACTAGTTATATATCCTGCTGACAAGAACGTTGCCCAATGTAGGTAAACAAGATGTCCGTAAGTAGACGGTGTGGTAAACTGCCGAACTCAAAGCAGCCAGACACATGAGGTGCACACATCTCACAGGTGTTATCTCGGTCTGTCAATCAATAGTATATTGTGTCAGCGAACGAGAGACGATCCTAAGGCCATGTTCACATGGCTTATTTCAGCGTGGATTGGAGCCGTACTGCGCGCCGGATTTGTGCTGCAGTACGGCTCCAATCCGTCCCAGCCATTACGGTAATCCACAGTTCTCATAGAGAACAGTGAATTCCGTCGCTCCTCCCCGCTCGGCGAATCCACCGGGCGGGGAGAAACTGACATGAACATTATCCAGGCGCAATACGCGCCATGGATAATGAAAGTCTATGGGGCCGGCGAGCAGCGCCGCTGCCGCCCCAGGCCCCGACCCTTATGCAAGCCGTATTGCGGGTGGGATCCGGCCCGCAATTACGGCTTGAATAAGCCGTGTAAACACGGCCTAAAAGAACGAAGTACCGTATATACTCGAGTATAAGCCGAGTTTTTCAGCACAAAAAAATGTGCTGAAAAATCCCACCTCGGCTTATACTCGAGTCACTGTCGGCGCTCGGGCGCTGCGATGGCCTGAGTGCCGACAGGGACGCTTCAGCTATATGCGACTCCTCAGGGAGCGCATATAGCTAAATGCCTAGTACAGCTGACAGCGTTCGGGTGCTGCGGTGGCCCGTGCGCTGTCAGCTATCTCTTCCCCGCCTTGCGAATCCTCCGGAGCGCATGCTGGATAGTATATACGTCTGCGGAGCAGTGAGCTAGCGCTCCCTGGTCCGCAGTGGACTCCGGGCGGCCGCAAACTCACGGCCGTCCGGAGTTTCCGGCACAGGCAGCGTGTGTCATCACACTGCGTGCGCGGCCTGATGACGTCACGAGCCTGAGTCGGGAAGACCGAGGGGCGCGCCCGGGAGACGGAGAAGCGGGGATCGAGGTAAGTGATTGTTTTTTGTTTTAAAATGATGCCTATACCGCCTAGTACTGCCTATACCTGCCTAGTACTACCTATACCTGCCTATACCTGCCTAGTACTGCCTATACCTGCCTAATACCTGCCTAATACTGCCTATACCTGCCTAGTACTGCCTATAGCCTGCCTATACCTGCCTAGTACTGCCTATACCTGCCTAGGGGACCTATACCTGCCTCTAGCCTGTCTAGTTGGACCTATGCCAGCCTATACCCTGCATATACCTGCCTATAGCCTGCCTAGGCGACCTATATCTGCCTATAGCCTGTCTAGGGGGACCTATGCCTGCCTATAGCCTGCCTAGGCGACCTATACCTGCCTATAGCCTGCCTAGGGGGACCTATACCTGCCTATAGCCTGCCTAGGGGGACCTATACCTGCCTATAGCCTGCCTAGGGGGACCTATACCTGCCTATACCAGCCTATAATGACCTATACCTGCCTATACCCTGCCTATGAGGACCTATACCTGCCTATGGGGGCAATTACCTGCCTATAGCCTGCCTAGGGGGGACATATAGCTGCCTATACCAGCCTATGGGATACATTAAACTGCCTATACATGCCTATAACCTGCCAATGGGGGGAAATGAAACTGCCTATACCAGCCTATATCTGCCTATGGGGGACATTAAACTGCCTATGGGGGACATGAAACTGCCTATACCAGCCTATATCAGCCTATGGGGGACATGAAACTGCCTATACCAGCCTATATCTGCCTATGGGGGACATTAAACTGCCTATGTAATTTTATTGGTATCTATTTTTAAAATTCACCAGTAGCCGCTGCATTTTCCACCCTAGGCTTATATTCGAGTCAATAAGCTTTCCCGTTTTTTGTGGCAAAAGTAGGTGCCTCGGCTTATACTCAGGTCGGCTTATACTCGAGTATATACGGTATATGGTGGCAAATAAAACCACCGTCTCGAGAATAAGCTACAACGGTGGATTATGTAGGAATTACTCTAATCTGATATGGTTAAATTATAAAAAAAAAAAGGCAGAAATAAACCATTGAAGTTACATCCTTATATATGAGATACAGATCAAAACCTGAATTACCTTTATGGAGCCAATCCTACATAAATCTAAATAGATATCAAAGCAAGCAGAGATACATGCAAGTTATCTACATCCTATTGAGACAACTCACCGAATTACTTCTCCAATCCTTAAACTACAAATAGTAAACAATGCGTACACAATGTCCTCAATGTAATTGCAACTCCAATGTATCTCAAGTTAAACTATGCATAACTGTAGGACAACGGTGTTAATGTCTCATAGTCTATAATACCTTTCATTATATTTACAAGTTATATTATTACTGTATTACAGGCTACGGTTCATTGCTAATTAAGTTTTTTATAACGTGGAGTAACACCGTTCCCTATCGTAGTCATACCCTCCATTGGTAAAGCCTTACCAGTATATTGCTTTGTACTTGGAGCAAATACTGTTGTTTCTTTTTTTTTTTTTGTTCAACACACAATTATCTCTTAATTAACAACAACACCCTACATCCATTCAGTTTAAGATCTCAGAAGAACAAACTTTGTTTAGTATAGACACATATGTGTGTTATTACCACCAAGCCTAACCGGATTCTAGTTATCATTATCATATCATCGGACTCTGATGGAATGATATTTGCTTTGACCAAGTCATCGCCGCGTAACTAATCTCAGTTGCATTATTGTCCATCTAATATGTTGACAACATCACCAAGCAGGATTAGCTGTATCCGTTTAAATGTCCTCATAGTTATAATTACCTTTCATGTATATTTACAAGTTATAGATATTACTATAATTACAGTGCTACGGTTCATTGCTAGTATATGAGTTGTTTTTGTTTTTTTTAACAACATTTTTATTGAGTGAGAACAATTTATACATCAATTAATCCAGTGTGTCATGTAAATATAAATTCAAACATGTTAACATTGCCCTGTATCTATCCTAATACACACATGTGGTTTCTGTCAAACCATATCCTGACTCTCATCTCCTTTTTTCTATTATTATATCTCCTTACCAAGTACATCCGCTTTTTTCGCATTTTCTAACCAAAGAAACTTAAGCCTCAACTCGCCCCTTTGAACTAAAACCTGATGTGTCTATCTTGCCCTCCTTCTCTTCTAGCTCTGTCTACCGCCCAATCTTCCTAGGGTTCCCGCCAGTTATTCTTTCAGATAATATTCTGAGTACCTAAATGGCTCCACTATGTCACTTATTTCTTGTTCTTCAAAGGAATCCAAAATAAAATGTTTCCACTTCTCAAAGAAACCTCCTGCCTTTTTGTCTTTATTACGTTCCGCGTCTAGCTTTTCCGTGAAGAATAGCTGTTTCAAGGTAAGTACCACCTCTCCCACCGTTGGTAGTCCCTTCTCCAACCAATGCCTCAATATCACCTTTTTAGCTACCAGAAGCGTTAGGTGGATCCCCTTGTGTTTGCTTAGAGATAGCTCTCCTCCATCATTTCCCCTCTGGACCAAAACATAGTGAAATAGACAGCACTGAGGTGACCGTGGTATTGGAATTTTCCATACTTTCTCTACATAGCTGACCACCTCCCCCCAATAGCTTGCCAGCCTTGAGCACGTCCACATCGAATGTGTAGACCCGCCCTGTCTTCTCCACATTTCGGACAACTGGTCAGATTTGGGCCTCCCTACTTTTGGCCGAGGGTAGATTAAATGCATATATTGCTCTATGAGCCAATCTAAATAACACTTCTCTCCACCCTTCGTTTATCGTAGCTGACCTGACTGCTTCCATTCCTTTAATGATTTTGTCGCCAATATTCTCGTCCTCTAGCTCAATCTCCCACTTATGGAATAATTTGGCAGCTGTCTTGGCGGACGCCCATGACTGTAGGTTGCTATAAATTCTAGACAAGGCCCCTCGTCCCCCTGGATTTTTTTAAAATAACCTCAAACTCCTCTGGGTCATACTTCTTTTCCAGTAGATGAAGCTTAGATTTAAGGTAATTTTTTACCTGCAGATATTGATATAGATGTCTATCACCCAGTGTATACTTCCTCGCTACCCCCTCCCAAGTCATCAAATTCCCCCTTGGTCCTATTAATATATCTTCTAATCTAAGTATTCCTTTTAGTTTCCATTCCTCGAATAATTTACTCTCCCTGCCTGGGCTAAACTCGGGTAAAGACCACAATGGCAGAAACCTCGTGACAAACATAGGTCTATTATATATTTTTCTTATATGTCTCCAAGTTGCCATTGTGTCCTTAAATACCGGGTTATTTTTAACTACTTCTGGTTGTTTGCTATAAGGAGTATGTAACAGCGCCACCAGAACCCCCCCCCTGTCCCCCGCTGCCCGAATTTCCACCTCCGGGTTGGAGAATGTTCCCATCCCATGTACCCAATATAGAACATGTCTCCAGATCGCTGCTAAATTATATAACCTTATATCGGGCAACCTAGCCCCCCCACGGCTCCGTCCCCAGTGCTGGTTTCCCTATCGAAATTCTCGCCCTCTTGCCCCGCCAGATGAACATTGAGAAAGCCCCTTTTAAGCTCTTGACATCCTTATGTTTTAAAAGTACTGGTATATTTTGTAGAGGATACAGCAGTCTGGCAAAGCTTACCATTTTAATCAGGTGTATGCGCCCCATGACAGACAGTGGAAGGTCCTTCCATCTTTCTAGTTCATTTGTAATTTTTTTGATGATTGGTATATAATTTAGATTGTACCTAAGCGATGCTTTATTTCCGAATTTAACCCCCAAATAAGTCAAATGCAAGGTTACTATTTTAACCCCCAGATTAGCTACCTCTCTAGGGTCTCTATTCCCTAACAACAGTAATTGACTTTTTTCCCTATTGATTTTGTACCCCGAAAAAGAACCAAAATGTTCCAAAAGTTCCACCACCTTTCCCAAATCCTCCTTCGGATTGTCCATGAAGAGAAGCATGTTGTCTGCAAAGCAGACAATTTTGAGCTCTCTATCCCCTACCCGAATGCCCCTATACAGCCCTGAGGTCTTCAGATGCAGAGCCAGAGGTTCCAATGCTATATTAATGAGGTGGAGAGAGCGGGCACCCCTGTCTTGTTCCCTTTTTCAACCAAATAGTTTCAGACAAAAAGCCAGGAGTGCTCACCCTCGCCTTTGGAGATCTATATATCGCCGAAACATAGGAGCGAAATATCCCCTCTATACCCATCCTGTCCATTACCAGATTTAACCATTCCCAATTTACATTATCAAATGCCTTTTCGGCATCCAGCGCAAAAAAAGGCTGGGTTAGTTCTAAGGTCACTTGATTTCTCTACTGCTATTTGGGCTGTCATTAACAAACGAATATTTTTAACTCCTGATCTCCCCTTAGTGAAACCCATTTGATGCTCCCCTATTAGCTTGGGTAAAATTTCCGCCAATCTATTGGCCATTATCTTGGACATTAATTTGATATCTTGATTAATTAAAGATATCGGGCGATAAGACTCGGGTTTTAAGGTGTCCCGCCCCTGTTTTGATGTATGCGGTATCCCCCGAGGGTATCATAGTCATGTAATCAAAAACCTCTTTCAGGGTTGGCGTTATATTTTCTCTTAAAATTTTATAAACATCTCCCGGGAATCCATCGGGACCCGGTGATTTACCACTTGGGATATCCCCGATCACTTCTAGTATTTCCTCCTCCAGCACCTCCCCATTTAGATGCTCCAGGTCATCTTTAGATAATTTGGGCATTTTAATGTCATCCAGGAATTTTTTCCCCTCTGACATCTCATATGATGGCTGCGAAAATAAATTTGAGTAGTATTTCTGTAAAATCTTATTTACCAGTTTTGGGTTGTTTGTCAGTCCCCCCTCCCCCCCTCCCTCATCCTTCAGGCTCATGATAATTGTATTCCCCCTCCTCCCTCTTGCTAGGTTGGCCAACATTTTACCCGATTTGTTCTCAAATTTATATAAATTTAGTTTGACCTGGTCCCCAATTAGTGTTTCCAGCCTCCCCTGCTGTAAATTAAAGGCTTCCCTAGACAGATTCCACCTTTCCTTATTGTCCTCCGAAGGGTTTTGCAAAAATTCCGTATAAGCCATTCTTAATTTAGTGGTGGCGCTCTCAAACAACTTCAGTATATGCTTCTTTTTGCTAGCAACATACGCCATTATGCGTCCTCAGGACCGCTTTAGCTGCGTCCCAATAAGTAAATGGGGTGACCCCCTGTCCTCCGTTGTCTCTAGCATACTCCCTCCTAGTATATGAGTTTTATCTCATACCTTGAGAGGCGCATTGTAATCCTCATTCCTCTGTATCAGTAGTCATACCCTCCATTGGTAAAGCGTTACCAGTATATTGCTTTGTACTTGGAGCGAATACTGTTGTTTTTTGTTTTTTTTTCCTTTTACATTGAGCGGAGAACCTTTCACCAACAGTCAAACGACCAGTTGTCCCTACAGTTATGCATAGTTCTCACTTGAGGATATGATTGGAGTTTCTCCAATACATTAGAATAGACTTACATGTATCTCTGCTTGCTTTGATATCTATTTAGATTTATGTAGAATTGGCTCCATAAAGGTAATTCAGGTTTTGATCTGTATCTCGTATATAAGGATGTAACTTCAATGGTTTATTTCTGCCTTTTTTTTTTATAATTTAACCATATCAGATTAGAGTAATTCCTACATAATCACCGTTATTATTATTATTTATTTTAGAGCGCCATTAATTCCAGGGCGCTGTACATTTAAGGGGAATTACATACATAACAAATATTGAACAAATACAATGGTGACAAAATGACTAGTAACTGAAACAGAGAGGAAAGAGGACCCTGCCCGCAAGGGCTTACAATCTACAAGGAAGAAGGGGAGAGACTGAAGGTGTGGGGCGGACATGTTTGTGGGCCGGTGTAGTGGTGGTGGGGTTAGTGTGGGTTGTAGGCTATCCTGAAGAGATGGGTTTTCAGGTTGGTTTTGAAACTGGTGAAAGTTGGGGAGAGTCTGATGTTTTGGGTTAAGGAGTTCCAGAGTGTGGGTGAAGCACGGGAGAAGTCTTGGAGACCGTTATGTGAGGAGCTGATGAGGGGAGCAGAGGAGAAGGTCCTGTGAGGAGCGGAGGTTGCGTGAGTGGAGGTATCTGGAAATTAGGGCAGAGATGTATGGAGGGGAGAGGTTATGGAGCTTATTCTCGAGATGGTGGTTTTATTTGCCACCATATACTTCGTACATTTAGGATCGTCTCTCGTTCGCTGACACAATATACTATTGATTGACAGACCGAGATAATACCTGTGAGATGTGTGCACCTCATGTGTCCGGCTGCTTTTAGTTCGGAAAAGTCTTTAACACAAACCTTTGGATTACCTTACCCCGGGGGCATCCCCCTTTTTTACCTACCCATTGAAGGCAGAAGTTCTTAAAGGGGTCAGCCAGTGAAATTTCTATAAACTATGGTGGGATACACGTTATTTAGTTTAATGTTAATTCTTGCGGGTTAAATGCCAAAAAAAATTCTTCTCTTTTTGTGACAGTGTAACCTGTTTTTCTCTGATTGGTGTGAATTGCTATATAAATCTGTCCCATACTATACATATGTATACCTCTGATGAAGCATGGGTGTGCCACGCGAAACGCGTCGGGCCTTGAACTATTTTGTTTTTAGAAGTGAGATTACCTCCTTTTTAATAAATCTCCTTTTTAATAAATTTTTAATTATTATAATAATTTCCTACTTTGACACCCGTTTTTATATACATATGTGCGCCGCGGTCCATTTTTTTTGCATGAATCTAAACATAAAATAAAGTAGACAATCCCTTTAACCTCTTCCTGGTCATAATAATATGGCTTTTCATTTTTTTCCTCTCCGCATTCGAAGAGCCATGACTTTTCAATTTTTCCATCCACATAAAATTAGGGCTTTTATTTTGCGGAACAAGAGGTACTCTCTAATGGTATCATTGACTATATCATAGTGGGAAACCCCCAAAAAGAACATCTAAGTGGGATGAAATGTGAAAAAACCCTACTTGCTCCACGTCTCCATGTTCTGCAGGTTGAGATTTATTTTCTTCTACGATGTTCAGTGTACAGGACACATGGGGCGACATGCATGAAATTCGGTGTCTGAATGCCAAATTTCATGCACATAATAAAGGCATAGAGTGCGCCTCATGTATGATTCCGCTTTACAGCGGGTCAAAATCAGGTGCATTCTAGCGCTCAGGCGACAGTTCAGATCAGGTATAACACTTTGAAACTACTCTACCTGTTCCAGCAGTAATGCGCCTAGAAATGCTGTAGCAAAGCTATAAATATGTAGCTTCACTACGGTTCTACTCTGCCCGCCTCCCACACGCCTCTCCCTCCCCCCGAGATCGGGCGCATTACAAAGTGCAATGCGTCTGCAGTGACGTGCGGGCGATTTGAATGAGGGTGTGCTGGACATCGGGCTGAAAAGATGCCAGATATCCAGCACAGCGCCGTTCATACAAGTCACCCATGATGTTATATTTTAATAGATCAGACTTTCACTGATGCGGCGATACCAAATATGCATAACTTTTTTATTTGTAAAGTAGCAAAAGGGGGCGATTTGAACTTTTAATACTTTTTATTTATTTTTATAATTTTAAATTTTTTTTTCTACTTTGTCTTTGAATCCCCTTCGGGAACTTGACCACTATGGGGGCATGATCATTAGTACACACTTCTGCATTGTAAAAACATTGCAGAAGGGTTCTCAAAGATGGACCAGGAAGTGCTAGAAACGCATACATGGCGGCAATGGAAGCCTTCACAAGGCTTCCAGTTGCCATGTTAATATACCGGCACCTTACAATCTCACAGCAGGACTTCCCATTGCGGTGAGAAATGGTGCACGTCTCCAGTTCTCATTAATTTAGATGCTGCAGCCCTGATCGCCCGGGTGGGTTTAACAGCAGGGAATGAAGCCAGCCCCATTCCCTGCTGTTACCAGCGGTTGTCAGCTCCAATTAGCAGCCAGAAACCACCACCTATGTAGCGGGTTACTGAGTACGCCCATTACAGAGAACCTTACCGGCACCAGGACGTAACAGTACATCCAATGTCTGTAAGGGGTTAACACCCAGCAGCTCCTGCAGTGACTCCACCATGGTGACCACATGACCTCGGGGAGAGGAAGCCTGAAGGGTCTCTGCTGAGCTGGATACATGAGGTCATTGAGCCCCTGTACACAGCGATCGGGGAGCAGTAATAACCCGTCCCTGCCTCCTCTCTGGAGACACCACTTGTCACTGACACCGCTCTACACCCGACACTACAGCCCCTCCCTGCAGAGAGGAATGTGCAGAGGGCTATAGTCACTGGGGGCAGCAAGGGGTAATAATACACACATACCTCCACCTGCAGGACTGAGTCATGTGACTGCTGTGTACTGCCAGGACCTGTGATGATGTCACATGGAGAGAGGTGTCATGTGACTGCTGTGTACTGCCAGGACCTGTGATGATGTCACATGGAGAGAGGTGTCATGTGACTGCTGTGTACTGCCAGGACCTGTGATGATGTCACATGGAGGGAGGAGTCATGTGACTGCTGTGTGCTTCCAGGACCTGTGAGGATGTCACATGGAGGGGAGGAGTCATGTGACTGCTGTGTGCTGCCAGGACCTGTGATGATGTCACAGGGAGGGAGGAGTCATGTGATTGCTGTGTACTGCCAGGACCTGTGATGATGTCACATGGAGGGGAGGAGTTACATGTCAGGCTATATGCTGCAGAGCTGTGTCCATGTGAGGTGCCAGGAGCAGAGCTGTGTGTTATAATAATTATTATTTATTTTATAGCGCCATTGATACCAGGGTGCTGTACATTCACGGGGTTACATTCATAACATAAGTCACACAAATACAATGGTGAGAATAGATGACTAACAATGTTATAGAGGGAGAGCGGAACCTGCCCGCGAGGGCTTACAATCTACACAGAAGGAGGAAAGTGACGGAAGGTGAGGGGCAGACATATTTGTGGGGGATGCAGTGACAGCAAGATTATTGTAGGTTGTAGGCTCCTGAAGAGATGGGTTCTCAGGTTGCTTTTGAAGCTGGTGAATGTGGAAGAGAGTCTGAGATGTTGGGGCAGTTCCAGAGTGTGGGGGAGGCACGAGAGAAATCTTGGAGACGGTTGTGTGAGGAGCTGACAAGATGAGAGCAGAGAAGGCGGTCCTGTGAGGAGCGGGATTGCGTGGGGGGAGGGCTGAGTATCTAGAGATTAAGGCAGGATTTATGGAGAGCTTTGTTTGTCATGGTTAGTAACTTGAAATAAATTCACAGGGCAGAGGAGTGGTGAGGAGAGAGGTGGATAAGACGGGCAGCAGAGTTGAGGATGGATTGAAGTGGAGCAAGAGTCCTAGACGGGAGGCCACAGAGAAGGATGTTGCAGTAGTCTAGTTGGGAGATGACAAGGGTGTAGACCAGCATTTGTGTAGTATCAGGGTTGAGGAAGGAGCGGATTAGTGAAATACTTTTCAGGTGGAGGCGGCAGGCAGAGGGGAGGGTTTGGATGTGCGGTTTGAAGGACAGATTGGAGTCAAGGGTTATCCCAAGCAGGGCTGTGGAGTCGGTAAGCCAAAGCTCCGACTCCGACTCCTTAATTTTCCTGACACCAACTCCCGACTCCGACTCCTCAATTTTCCTGACACCGACTCCCGACTCCGACTCCCTCATAGATGGCACATGTTTAAGTGATAACTTTACTGTATTAAAATGGTAACATCAGGCTGTTTATCACCTTATGATACAATAATCAAGCTATTTAGGTAGAACATACACTGACAAGCAAAATGGTAACACTGTTTTTAACTTTTGACTTTCAGGCTCCACATCTCACCATTTGCTACAATTTTGAACACGAGACTCCCATCATTTTATAGACAATCATCTTACCTATCTCATACATACATTATTTAGTATTTAGCATCTGCTTAGTTCTGCAGATACTTGTCATGTAACTGCATTGTTACTGTTTTGCTCCTAAAAAAAATCTAAATTTGGTCTTCAGCACTGCCTGAATCCTTCTGGGCTCTGGATCAGATTCAAGCATGTCTTGACCAAAATTTGATCCCAGGTCTTTTCTACATGTTCCCAATGTTGGTGCAGACTGGACTTGGGTGTGAATACAGCATTTTCTTCAACTCTCCCCACAAGTGTTGGATTGGGTTGGGGTCTGGGGACTATGGAGGCCAATACAGCAACTCTACTTTATTGTCATTGAACCATTCCTTCTCCAACCTTGACGTCTGCTTCAGGTCGTTGTCCTGCTGGACACTATGTTGTCCTTTTCATACCCATAGTACTCGAGTGTATGAAGTAACTCATCTTGTAGGAGCCTTACATAGAGCTCAGCATTGAGGTCAACATCGGTCCTGGTCAAGTGTCTTTGGCTGTGAAATATCCCTATATCCTCAGGCTTCTTCCACCGGACCTGACAGTTCTTCCAGCTTCTCGCTCCATTCGCCCCCTTTTCCCTCGATTCTTCCAAACATATTTGCCCCCATCAGAGCCCGGTCTATTGACTTTCATCTCATCGCTCCAAATCACCTGTTTCCAAACTTACATTTTTCATACTTTCCTGTAAACTCTTTGTCGACGCTTCTTATGATGAGATTGAAGTTGAGGCTTCTTCACCTTTTTTCGGGCCATCATTCCAGACCTGTGTAATGCGTGTTGCCCGGTGCTTGCATGGACTTCTGTGATCTCACTCTTAGGAAGCCTTCTAGCCTCCTCCACTGCCGTGTCTATTGCAGTAGAACTGATTGACCTTGTGATGAGTAACTTGTTTTGCCTGGACATCCACCTCTTGGCTTTGGAATGGACGGACTTCATTCCATAGTCTTCCAGCTGTCATGGCCTCACATGATGCAGTTCGGCAATTTTCTTGGCCCACAGATGCCATCAATGAGCTGGATGATGTAGTTTCTCTTTTCTTGGGGAATCTTCTTCATGGCTCGGACCAGTGACCTGTCACTTGGGACTCAGGCTAATAACACACTGAGCTATTAGGGAATGTGAGAACAGGGTGTAATTAGTAGTAATAAGAAAAAGATTGTCCGACCACCAGGAGCAAAACGGTAACAATGCAGTTAAATGAGTAGAATCTGCTGAACTAAGTAGTTGCTATATAGTTGAAGGTAATAGTTATGTATGAGCCAAGAGGATTGTCTATAAAATGATGGGAGTCTCTCTTGGATGGTGAGATGTGGAGCCTGAAAGTCAAAAGTTCAAAACATTCTTACCCTTTTGCTTGTCGATGTAACATATATTTATAGGATACGACTTTAGAACACAAAAACTTTAATAAATGGTAAATATGAAGTGTAAAATTTTGCTGAAATCTGGTCAATCTGTTTGCTATGGGAACGGAATCTTTTCCCCTGTAGCAGCGTTTTGCCTGCTCCATGTCATCAATTACACTCCTCATGTGATAAGGCTAAAGATCTGGGAGCAGCAGCACTGGCCGGACTCAATTCCTCTTGCTCTTGTCTCTGCATTGAACTAACTGGGACAATTTATTATATATTTTAGGAGTTGGAGTCGGTCCATTTTTTACCGACTCCAACTCCGACTCCTGCAAAATGAGCACCGACTGCACGACTCTGACTCCACAGCCCTGATCCCAAAGCAGCGGACTTGCGGGACTGGAGAGAATGTGGAGCAGTTGACTGTGATAGAGAGATCAGGTGGAGGGATAGAGTGGAAAGATGATGAATTCAGTTTTTTTTATGTCAAGTTTTAGAAGGAGGATAGGGTTAGGGCAGTTTCTGTAGAGTGTTGGGATTGGGAAACCAGATTGCAGTGGATCAAGAAGAGGGTTGGAGGACAGTTGAAGATAGACGTGCTGTTTGAGGAGTTTAGAGGCAAATGGAATCAGCGAGATGGGGCGGAGGTGTCAAGAGATGGTTTCTTTAGGATGGGTGTGATGGTAGCGTGTTTAAAGGAGGAAGGGAAGACGTATGTGTATCTAAGCCATATGTGTGTAAGGTGCGTGTAGCTGGACAAGCCCTATTGGAAGTTGGTGAAATCCCCAGTGGGCCCCGTGCTCCAATGGCAGAACTACCACTGCCACCACAGGGGCCCGTCCTCCATATCCTACCGCAGAATGCTTGGGCCGAGTATTCAAAGGCAGGGTCCGGGAATCAAGTCCGTATGCCCTTAATTCCTGGGACTGTGCACTCTTAGTGGAGTCGTTGTCCAGGTTCTCTTGGATATAGCCTGACATGGAACAGCCTCTAGACGTAACATAGGGTAAACTTGTCTCTGCCAGAAGGAGTAACATAGGGTAAACCTGTCTCTGCCAGTAGGAGTAACATAGGGTAGACCTGTCTCTGCCAGGATCTGTAATGTTATAATTTTAAGAAAAAGCATCCAGGCCCTTTTTGAACTTGTTTGATGAATCACAATCTCTTGTGATAGCGAGGTCCATAGTGTCACTGCTCTTACAGTAAAGAATCCAAAGTATTGTAAAAAAAAAAATCCAAACATTTTCTATTTCTTAAACTTGTACTGCAGCACCGATTACTAATGGTAAAGACCCGGGACCAGACGGCCTGACCTATCTTTATTATCAGACTTATGGCCCAGAACTATCCCCGTATTTGCTTCAGATCTAGAACACAGTGATGGCAGGAGAGGAACCCTCTTCCACTTTCTTGCATTCGTATATTACCCTTCTCCCTAAACCAAACAAAGACCCCATGGATGTTGCGAGTTATAGATCCATATCCCTGCTTAATGCGGACTCTATGGGAAAGGGGCTGAGAAGCCCACAGCGCCCTCTGTTGGTTGTAACAAATCCTCAATTTTGCTTTTGACCCACCAAGTCTTGAGAAAGCAAAAAGGATTTTTTAGCCAAGCCAGTATCTCTCATCTACAGACAACGCTGTTTCGGGATTTTTGTCCCTCTTCAGTGCAGAGTAGAGAAGATACTGGCTGGCTGTGTGGGAGGCATCGGGTAGCTCAGGAAGGGAAGATCTCTCCTTAGGGAGAGCACCGAATGAACGGCTTGTAGAGTTTTTGTTTTGCCTTTTCGCCCTCTACTTAGCATCTGCATATCACAAGGCATTATGGGAAAGGGGCTGAGAAGCCCACAGCACCCTCTGTTGGTTGTAACAAATCCTCAATTTGCTATGCTAAGATGCTAAGTAGAGGGCGAAAAGGCAAAACAAAAACTCTACAAGCCGTTCGTTTGGTGCTCTCCTTAAGGAGAGATCTTCCCTTCCTGAGCTACCCGATGCCTCCCACACAGCCATTATCTTCTCTACTCTGCACTGAAGAGGGAAAAAAATCCCGAAACAGCGTTGTCTGTAGATGAGAGATACTGGCTTGGCTAAAAAATCCTTTTTGCTTTCTCAAGACTCGATGGGTCAAAAGCAAATTGAGGATTTGTTACAACCAACAGAGGGCGCTGTGGGCTTCTCAGCCCTTTCCCATAATGCCTTGTGATATGCAGATGCTAAGTAGAGGGCGAAAAGGCAAAACAAAAACTCTACAAGCCGTTCGTTCGGTGCTCTCCCTAAGGAGAGATCTTCCCTTCCTAATGCGGACTCTAAAATTTTTACCAAATTGCTAGCTAACAGGCTATCGATATTATTACCACACTTAATCCACAAGGATCAGGTGGGTTTTATTTTAAATCGTCAAGGTGGGGATAATACACGCAGAACAATAGACTTAATTGATGTGGTCAATAAATCTAATCAGTCTGCTTTGTTATTAAACTTAGATGCTGAAAAGGCATTTGACCGCATCGGTTGGTCGTATATGTTCGCAGTTTTAAAAGCATTTGGAATTGGGGGCTCCTTTCTACAGGACCTGCAAGGCCTGTATTTAGAGATGGGCGAATTGATTCTAACGAAGTGGAATTCGTTTAGAATTTCAGGAAAACTTCGGTTCGGAACGAAGTCGAAGTTTTGGGTACTTCGGGTGAACGAAGCGTGCTTTTCATTGATAAAATGGCTGCGAGCACATGGCGCTACATGGGGCAAAGAACTCTGGGAGGAAGAAGGGCATAGCCTGCATGACATGTGCAGAGATGAAGCCAATCAGAGACCGGCGGGATTCTGTGACGTCACTGCACTATATAAGTCCGGGCGCGACGCTGGGAGCTCGCACTCCTCTCACTGTACTGATCAGGGAAGGTGCTGCTGCGGCTGACTGTGATAGCTCTTACTGAAGAACTGATTTTTATACAGCGATTTTTGGGGGGTGTCTCAGCTTGTCTCAGAGACTGCTTCTCTTAAACGTTCTATTTCTGATTTTTTGGGGTATTGGATCTGAGTCCAGTGTGCGTCCAATGCAGCTGCATATACATTTTAATGCTATCTGCTCACAGCACATTGAATATCCAAGGGTTATCAAACCTGTTTTTGCTGTTGTATTCAATTAAAGAAACAGCGTTTTTTCAATCCAAATACCCTTCATTTTTGGTTGCTCAATTCTTTTGCGCAATTTACATCCAGGGGTTAAATTTTAAGTGTTGTTTTGCTGCTGTGGTGCCTCAAAAGAAACCGTCTTTTTCACCGCCAAAAAATACATTTTTCCTGTAGCATAATCATAAGCGAAGGTTAATTACAATTTTTTTCTCTTGTTTTTGTAGCGTAAAAAACACGGCATTGTAACACGCTACAAAGCTAGTAGTTTGTGGTTGCTCAATTGTTTGGCGCAATTTACATCCAGGGGTTAATTAAGCGTTGTTTTGCTGCTGTGGTGACTCAAAGAAACCGTCTTTTTCACCGCCAAAAAATACATTTTTCCTGTAGCATAATTCACAAGCGAAGGTTAATTACAATTTTTTCTCTTGTTGTATAGCGTAAAAAACACGCCATTGTAACACGCTACAAAGCTAGTAGTTTGTGGTTGCTCAATTGTTTGGCGCAATTTACATCCAGGGGTTAATTAAGCGTTGTTTTGCTGCTGTGGTGACCCCCAAGAAACCGTCTTTTTCACCGCCAAAAAAAAATTTTTCCTGTAGCATAATTCACAAGCGAAGGTTAATTACAATTTTTCTCCTGTTGTGTAGCGTAAAAAACACGCCATTGTAACATGCTACAAAGCTAGTAGTTTGTGGCTGCTCAATTGTTTGGCGCAATTTACATCCAGGGGTTAATTAAGCGTTGTTTTGCTGCTGTCGTGCCTCAAAAGAAACCGTCTTTTTCACCGCCAAAAAATACATTTTCCTGTAGCATAATTCACAAGCGAAGGTTAATTACAATTTTTTCTCTTGTTGTGTAGCGTAAAAAACACGCCATTGTAACACATTAAAAAGCTAGTATTTTTGGGGTGTTGTCAATTGTTTGGCGCAATTTACATCCAGGGGTTAATTAAGCTTTTGTTTTGCTGCTGTGGTGCCTCAAAAGAAACCGTCTTTTTCACCCGCCAAAAATACATTTTTCCTGTAGCATAATTCACAAGCGAAGGTTAATCAATTTTTTCTCTTGTTGTGTAGCGAAAAAAAACACCCCATTGTAAAACGTTACAAAGCTAGTATTTGTGGTTGCTCAATTGTTTGGCGAAATTTTACATCCGGGGGTTAATTAAGCGTTGTTTTGCTGCTTGGTGCCTCAAAAGAACCGTCTTTTTCACCGCCAAAAAATACATTTTTCCCTGTAGCATAATTCACAAGCGAAGGTTAATTACAATTTTTTTTTCCTGTTGTGTACGTAAAAAAAACACCCTTTTGTAAACGCTACAAAGCTAGTATTTTGGCCTAATTCTTTTGGGGCAATTTACTCCAAGGGTTAAATAAGATTTTTCTGTATGACTCAGTAAAAGAAACTTTCTTTTTTCCCCGCCAAGAAGTTCTGTAGCAAAATTCATATCTAAAGGGTTAATTAAGCCTGTTTGTGCTTTTTACATTCAGTAAAATACCAAGTTTTAAACGGCGCTCAAGTAAATTTTTTCCCGGGCCTTTTGTGGGGCATTTTTGCCCAAGGGTTCCCCAAGCTTGTTACTGGGTTCTTTTGGAGCAAATACAGGGGTGTATTTATCAATACAGATATCTTCATCAAACAGTGACTGTAATTTTAGAACAAGAGTTGTCAGACAGAAGTGGGGGTTTAGGGATTTGGCAATGGCACAAAATTCCTGGATCGCCCAAACCCAGCACAGAAAGGGGGACGTCCCCGCAGGGGTACTTAGGCCACAAGGGGCGTCATCTAGGGGGGGCCGTGTGTGACTAGAACCAAAAGGTTTTGATTTTATGACTGGGGTTTCATCCACTTCCTCCCAGAGACATCTGCAACCCCAGCCAAGAGTCGGTGGGAACGTAGCACAACCCTTGTTGGCATGGCCCGGGAGCGGGTCAGGGGGCCCTCCCCTGCCCCTCAACCCGCTCTGCCCCACCCGGGTTCCCTCGCCAGGATTACTATGGGGTCTGGGTCAGCCCCACTATATACAGGAGAACAATTTGGAGGAGGGCAGTCAGACTACTGGCAGCAAAGAAAGGGGCCAATACCCCCCTGCTTTTGCAGTGGGGGCGGCAAAGTAAGATTGGGGAGAGTGAAGGGAGGTCGTTGTGTGGTAGCCCGGCATCCCAAGACCGGGTGATGAGGACAGCAGGGAAAAGGGAAACCCAAATAGTGAGATTGCCGCCCCGAAACTTGGACCCGGGGTGAACAAGGGCTTCACACTCAGGAGAAGAGGGCGTCACTTGCAGTCGGGCAGGGGCGCAGCCCAAAGGGGTTTGTGTGGCCGGAGCAGCAAGGTAGCGCAGTGTGAGTTGGAGCCCAACGGCCAGGGGTAGAAGACCCCTTCGCATTCCAAGAAAGTAGCGACAGGGGCTCAGCGAGGCACGGGGGCAGTAGTCACTCAGGCAGACTTTGGCTGTAAATCCTACTCGGCCGGTTTTGTGGCAGTTTTGCTAAGACACCGGAGACCGAATATGGGTATATATAGAATCTGGGGCAGAAAGTGAAGCGGGGCCAGGGAGCTAACTTGGCACCACGGCCCTGCGTCAAAACTGCAGCGCACCATCCGGGGGCCGGGGAGAAACGGCTCAGAGGGGGTCCATCCTGCCGCCGCAGCAGGGGCCATGGCACCTTGCCATTGCACCCAGTCAAGGCCCCCCACTCTGCAAAGGGGAGCTGTTTCTCTTTGACATCTTTCCGTCCAGATGCCCTGCTCCTCGCTACTCAGGCGCCAGCAGTCGTTCAGCGAGGGATTGCAAAGAACAACAGTTTGCGTCCAACCTCCTAAGGTGCAGAAGCTGACCACTCCTGTCCAAGTTTTTGGTGCGCAGTCCCTCCCTTTCCCAAAAGGGGACTCTGCACCGTTCAGAGAAAAATGGCTTGTGCCCAGCCGAGATTGGAGAGTTCCAAGCCCTAATTTCTTTTCCAAAAAAAGGGAGGAAACCCACTTTTAAATATGTGAACAGAAGGTGGGCCCCGTCCTTTGGCTTAAACTTTGTTCCCGGTGCACGGGAGCCGGACGTCTGGGGCTGTAAACGGTCAGGGCAGTACATGTCCTGTACGCCCCCCTGGGTGAATGCCTTCCCGCCCAGGCACACACATAACCTTTGGACAGGAGACGCCGCTTTCTCCTCCACATTGTCAAACTGCGACTCCTGCGCCAATGTCCGCCTCCTACTCCACCACCACCACCACCATCTCAGCCTCCACAAGTACTGCTCCATCTTAACACATGTGTAGGGCACAGTGGTGTCACGCAGTTCTACACCTTGCCTCGGCGAACAAAGTCACACAGGGGAGGAACTGCTCTGCGTCATGCAGCAAGAAATCGATGTGTGGCTTTCTCCGCGCCAACTGCAAATCGGAACCATGGTGACGGACAATGGGAGGAACATGGTGTCCGCGCTGCACCGAGGAGGGATGGTCGATGCGCCCTGCATGGCGCACGTGTTCAATCTGGTTGTGAAAAGGTTCCTGAAGTCTTCCACAGATCTTTAGAACTTTCTGAAAATGGCCAGGAAACCGTGCATGCACTTCATCCATTCCTACAAAGCCAGGAACACCCTCCTCGAGTTGCAGCGGCAGAACGGCCTCCCCCAACACACTCTGATATGCGATGTTTCCACCTGTTGGAATTCCAGCCTGCACATGTTGGACCGACTGTATGAACAGAGAAAGGCCATTAACAATTTTTTGCTGATCCAGGCGGACAGGAGTACTCCCCTGTGTAACTTTGATGTCAGCCAGTGGCAGCTCATGCGTGACACCTGCCGTTTGTTGAGGCCATTCGATGAGGCGACGTTATTTGTCAGTCGCCAGGACTACGGGATGAATAATGTCATTCCACTGTCATGTCCTGGAACAGATGCTGAAATATCTGTCTGGGCAGGGGACTGGAGATGTGGCGACTACATCTCGCGGCCACATAAGTCCGGGGGGTACTGAAATGGTGGAGGAGGACATTGGAGCAGAAGCATTGTCTGGTGAAATGAGTGGATTTTCTAGCCAGGTGACAAGAGAGGAGGAGCAGGAGCAGCTGAGGAGGTAGATGGAGATAAGGAAGACGAGGCAGAAGACCCGCAAGCACCGTGGCAGTATACAGTGGAGATGGAGGCGGGGAGCCCCTCTGAGTCACTTGTGCAGATGGCCCGCAGCATGCTAAATTTGCCTGGCTAGTGGACAGCCGAATAGTCAGCATCCGGCAGAGGGATGACTTCTGGCTCTCCACCCTTTTGGACCCTCGCTACCGTCCAAAATGGGAGCCTTTTTTCCCAGCATTGAGAGGGAGGACAAACTCAAATACTATAGGGAAACCCTCCGTAGTTTCATTTGGGCCCCGCTGCCTATGTGCGGCATCGTCCCCCTCTGACAAGTCGACCGGGGGTTCCTCAGCGCTCACTACTACTGCCGCGGCTGCTGGGTGAAGTGGGGGGTAGGAGCAGTACCAGCTCCATCAGCAGCAACCTAAGTCTGGAGTCACGGGATGAGCACTTCCTTCACCCGCCTAGTGAGGAGGGCGGGTCGCCAGCAGCAGCAGGACCTGGAGCAGTCCCTGAACCAACAGGGGGTGGTCTACTTGGACAGCACTCTGCCACCCCATTAGAAGATCCCGCTGGAACTACGGGGGCAGCCAAACTGGATGTTGGCCGCAACTTGCCGAGTTTGCAGTGGAGAAGCTGTCCTCCCCGGGCCATAGTGGTGCTCAGACGGTTGTTCATTGCGGCGGGGTCCTTCGTTACCCCAAGGAGAACCCGCTTGTCCACGGGAAATGTGGAACACTGACCTTTGTCAAGATGAATCAGGCGTGGATCGGCCAGGATTTCCACACACCAATGCCTTAGGCGTCAGTCTGGGTTCAAACTACCTGCTTCAGCCACTATTCTGATGCCGCCACCCGCCTGATGCCACACATCTGCTGCCAGTTTCTCCATCTGCCTACCACCATCTTTACCAGGGACTGGTATTGCCACCCACCTCAACACTCTGTCATTGTGCCACTCTATGACCTCATGCTGCTGCTGCTGCTGTGACATCCACACTGTGTCATTGTGCCACTCTCTGACCTCATGCTGCTGCTGCTGCGGTCACCTCCACACTGTGTCATTGTGCCACTCTCTGACCTCATGCTGCTGCTGCTGCGGTCACCTCCACACTGTGTCATTGTGCCACTCTCTGACCTCATGCTGCTGTTGCTCCTGCCGCCGTCACCTCAAATCTCTGTCATTGTGCCACTCTGTGGCCTACTACTGTTTTGCCACCTCCAGAATGTCATTGTGCCACTGCCTGACCTCATGCTGCTGCTACCGTGCCCTCCACACTCTGTGATTGTGCCACTCTGTGGCCTTCTACTGTTTTGCCACCTCCAGAATGTCATTGTGCCACTGCCTGACCTCATGCTGCTGCTGCCGTCACCTGCACTATCTGTCATTGTGCCACTCTGTGGCCTACTATTCTTTTGCCACCTCCAGAATGTTTATTGTGCCACTGCCTGACCTCATGCTGCTGCTGTCGTGACCTCCATACTGTGTCATTGTGCCACTCTGTAGCCTACTACTGTTTTGCCACCTCCAGAATTTCATTGTGCCACTCTCTGACCTCATGCTGCTGTGGCTGCCACCGTCACCATCCACACTCTGTCACTAATGTTGCCACCTGAGCTCTCAGCTTGTTTTTTTCCAGCTTTCGCTGGCTTTGACTTTATCAGGCTACATTCCCGCTTGAGTTTTTTGGTCAGTTTTGCCCTCTTAAGTGCCCAGGGAATTTTATAGTGAAACGATTCTAAGAGCGGCGGCAGTCATGTGCGTGTCATACTAAAACACAACATTGTATGAAGACCAAACCAAGCTCCCTCTGCATATTTAAGCATGGCACAATGTTCTACAGCACCCTGCAGGCTCTGTGCAGCCTAGAAATAGCTGTTTTTTAACGCGATTTGTGCCGAAGTAATTCGGCCCGAAACGAATTTTGACGGAAGATTCGGCGAAGTGACCGAATCGGATTTTTGAGAAATTCGCCCATCTCTACCTGTATTCTAAACCATCCGCTACAATACGGTTGCCACATAACATGTCCCCAATTATCTCTATTGCTAATGGCACATGGTAGGGGCGTCCGCTTTCGCCCTTAATTTTCGCTATGTGCGTGGAGCCTCTTGCTTCCGTCGTCCGCCTCAATCCGAACATACGGGGAATTACTGTCCGGGAAAAGGAATTTAAGTTGTCTTTGTTTGCTGACGACATTTTGTTGACATTGACATCGCCACACATTTCACTTCCCAATCTCCATAGGCTACTGAATGACTTTTACACTTTATCGGGTTATAAGATTAACACTGCAAAGACGGAGGCTTTGCCCATAAACTTATCCAAGCAGGAGATAGACTCTTTAATGGCCAATTTCCCCTATAACTGGAAATCTACTTCTATTAGGTATTTAGGAGTTCATATAACGACGTCTTATGCATCCTTATATAGCCATAACTTTCCTAGGGTATATCAAGATATCAGGAACTCTATGAATACATAGGTAAGCATGCCTTTGTCAATATTTGGACACATTTCGGCCTTCAAAATGTCACTTCTTCCTAGGTTGCTGTATCTTTTCGAAGCATTACCAATTCAAGTTCCTATGCAGGACTTGAAGGCACTTCAGTCTACCCTTCTTAGATTTGTTTGGGCTCATAAACGTCACCGAATAAAACAAAGTGTATTAGTGGCGGGCAAGGGCGAAGGGGGACTGGCGCTGCCGGACATTACTAAATATTATTGGGCATCACAGTTACGTCGTATACCGGCATGGTCCTCTCTTTATGCTTACTCAATATGGTGTGAAATTGAGAAACTTTGGTTAGCCCCTATACATCCCAACTCACTTTTGTGGGCCACATCCCATGTGCCAGTAGATAAAGTGCTTCTAGGTCCCATGGCCCTGACAAGGGAAACCTGGAATCGATGTGCAAAGCGGTTTGGTTTGTGTTCTTCCTCATCAGCTATGACTAGTTTTTTCTACAACCTGTCTTTTCCAGAGGGCATGGGTAACCCGGCAATGAAACTGTGGTTTCACAATGGGCTGTTCCATTTCGCTGACATTGTAGATCACAGATCCAGACGCCTCAAACCTTTTTCTACCCTCCAGTCTGAATACGATTTACCAGCTAGTTACTATTACTCTTATATGCAAATCTCTCATTATCTAACAAGTATACTGCACTCTGTAACTGTATCTGTCCCTACCCGGTTTGATCAGTTGTGTAGGCTGAACACTTCTACCAGGGGTTTAATATGGGATATCTACTCTGTACTGTTGACCCCCTTTCCGGATGAGCCACCAAGACATTCATATATGGCAAAATGGGAGGCAATGTTGGGTAAAGATATTACCATGGAGGATTGGGGGCTCATCTGGAGGCAGGCTTCTCAGATATCTATGTGTACGACTTACAAGGAAAATATATATAAAATCTTAATGTGCTGGTACCATACTCCCGCCCTGCTCCACAAACTTAACCCTTCAATACCGGACAGATGTTGGAGATGTGGGGCACAGGAGGGCAGTATCTACCATATTTTTTGGGAATGTCAGGTGATTCAAGCTTTTTGGAGTGCAGTTAGATTATTTATTGATAATCTGTTAGGAGTCGACCTGCCTATGGATCCGCTTTGCCTTTTATTTAATGTGTTTCCCATTCCACTGCGGAAGCAAACGCTTAAACTAATTCTTCATGTCCTTACGGCAGCTCGCCGTCTCATTTCATCTCATTGGCAGAGTAAGAGGGCACCTGAAATTGCAGAGTTGTATGGAAGTCTGAGAGATATTAGAAGTATGGAGCAGTTCACGGCCTCCATACATAATAAACTTGATCAATTCTCACAGATATGGTCTGTTTGGGATGTATATGCAATAACCAATAACCTTTGACTGCACCTTCGTATCTTGAATTTAGTCACGTACCTGTATCTCTACATCGATTGAATGTCTCCCCATTTCCCTCCTGTCTCTGTCTTGTTTAATATGTGGCTATAACTTTACTGTTTGGATGTTAAGATTCTTACAAGTTATTAGGGGTGGTGGATAAGCCATGTGAGCTTAATCTGTCTGCATTACATTTTGCTAAATCATCGCCTGTTGTTAGCTGAGTCTATGGCTCATTTATTGTCTTTATTGTACATATCAATGCTCATCTATGTTTTGTTACAATGAGCATTGATATGTTTGGAAATTTTTTTTTCTTCTTGAAAAATAATAAAAATATACAATTATAAAAAAAAAAGAAACGCCGGGTATGTGGATCCTCTGGGCCACCGCGAGCGTAGATGGTGATACTTGAGGTGGTAGCCAAACTGCGGGACAGGACACCGGTAATGGAGACAGGTCACAGCAGGTGTGGCCGTAGACAGGTAGCAGAGTCCCAGGTAACGGGCTTGATACAGCAGCAGTTAACAACAGATGAACACAACCTCAGGAAAAGCAGGGAACAGGTATGCTGGATAGCACAGGGTTAACGCAGATGCTCAGGAACACTGGTAACACGAGGGTTAAATCAGCAACAGCACAGAAGACAGGGGTTAAGGTCTAAGAAAGGACACCAACGAACTGACCAGGAGTAAGGGCAGGAAGTTCTTTAAGTAGCCAGGGGTCACAGAACAGGAAATTGGGACACTGAAGCAGACAGGAGCGGGGACAGTTGAGTAACAAGCAGGGACACTGGAGGATGCTGCCACAGCGGCTGTGGCACGGGCATGCCATGGCTTCGTGTGGGTGCCGTGGCATGAACCGCGACAGTACACCCCCTTTTAAGCCCTCCCCTCTGGGCTAGCAGAGTACCCACAAAACAATCAATGATAACCACCTCCTGCTCGGTATCCCAAGAACTGCTTTAAAAGGAGGTGTCCAGAGAGTCCCGGATAACTTTTTGGACCTGGGGAGCACAAACAGTAGGCAGGGTGAGAGGTGGGCGGGAATCAGAGATGACTTGAAACTCCAGGGGCGCTTCTTGCGCTTGAGGGTCTTCAACAGGTAGAACAGCAGAAACGGGCAGAGAAACAGGTGGGTGGGACTGCACTGGATGGGCAGACTTGAGCATGAGTGGTATAGCTCGCCCCATTGGACAACTTCACCCGTTTTCCAATCCAATGATGGGCTGAGGCGCTGGAACCATGAAAGACCAAGCAAGAAAATAGCAGACTATGGCAGAACGTAGAACCAGATTTCCTCGTGGTGGGAACTTCCAACTTGCAGAGACAAAGGTTTGGTACGGTAACACACTAGTTCTTTCAGGAACTCCCCATTGATGGAGGAGAAACGCAGCAGTTTATCCAGACAGGAGACAGGTAGGCAATACTTGTCGAGCAGAGATGTGTGGATAAAGTTCTCAGAAGAACCAGAGTCCAGAAGAGCAAGAACTTGATATTTAGTACCAAAATCAAAACCGAGAGTGACCGGAATGGTCAGGCGAGGAGCGGAAGCATCTTTATTCAGGGTCACCTCACCCACAACACCATGTCACGTGGGTTTTCGGGGTGCAGCTGGGTGGACTGGGCAGTTTTTCAGGTAGTGCTTGGCACTGCCACAGTACAGACACAAGTTCGAGTGCATTCCTACGGGGCTGGATGAGCATGATTCACCTTTATAGGTTCATTTTAAGGGGATGCAGGTTGCTGTTGAGGTTCGACTTGGGGTGCAGGTACAAGGCGATGCGAAAGCTTGCGAGGATGGAAGGGCGTTGGCTTCTGGCAAAGCTTTAGTCCTGTTTCAGCAAAACGTATGTCGACCTTGGTAGTCAGAGCGATGAGGTGGTCCAGGGTCGAAGTCAGGTCACGACCAACCGGTTTACGCTTATAGCGTGATAGCATATTGGCCCACAGTGCAATCACCTTGACATGAATGTAGCAAAGCAGATGCTGCAGAGGTATGGTAACACGAGGGTTAAATCAGCAAGAGCACAGCAGACAGGGGTTAGGCTCTAAGGAAGGACACCAAGGAACTGACCAGCAACAGGGACAGGAAGTTCTTTAAGTAGCCAGGGGCCACAGAACAGGAAATTGGGACAATGTCCCTTTAAATACAGAGCAGTGTCCCGCGTTCCACTAGTGGGAGCATGTGCACACACTGGATGCCAGGAAGCTGGAGGTAGAATGGCAGACTCGTATCTGCTGCCGGCACTCAAGCACAGACAGAAGCTAGGACAGACGAGTAACAAGCACTGGACACTGGAGGACACTGCCGCAGTGGCTGGTACATGGGCATGCCCGCACCTCCGTGCAGGATCCATGGCATGAACCGTGACAGTGGTCTTGTTGCAAGCAGGACACAATAAAGTTTTCTTTGGCACCATCCGGATTTATGGGATTTATAAATTATATTCTATTTTTTGGGTGAAGTGGTCGTAAATAAAAACATTCTGCATTTTTCTTATTATTTTATGATGTTTGCCTTGCAGTTAGAGAAACACCAAATATACTGGTAGGTATGTTACAATGATGAAATACTTTTGTATCAATAAAATGGCTTTTTTTTCTGTGAGTTTTTTTATGTTTAACAAGACTTGATTTTCTCCTAAAACTTTTCCCACATTCTGAACATGAAAATGGCTTCTCTCCTGTATGGGATCTTTCGTGTCTATCAAGATCTGATTTATAAGTAAAACATTTGCCACATTCTGAACATGAAAATGGCTTCACACCTGTGTGGGTTCTTTCATGTCTTCCAAGATCTGATTTCTGAGTAAACCATTTGCCACATTCTGAACATGAAAATGGCTTCTCTCCTGTGTGGGTTCTTTCATGTCTATCAAAATAATATTTCTGACTAAAACATTTGCCACATTCTGAACATGAAAATGGCTTCACTCCTGTGTGAGTTCTTATATGTTTATGAAGACTCGATTTCTGAGAAAAACATTTGCCACATTCTGAACATGAAAATGGCTTCTCTCCTGTGTGAGTTCTTTCATGTATATCTAGATTTGTTTTCATATTAAAACATTTGCCACATTCTAAACATAAAAATGGTTTCTCTCCTGTGTGAATTATTTCATGTTGAAGAAGATGTAATTTTTGAGCAAAACATTTGCCACATTCTAAACATGTAAATGGCTTCTCTCCTGTGTGAATTATTTCATGTTGAAAAAGATGTGATTTCTGAGAAAAACATTTGCCACATTCTGGACATGAAAATGGCTTCACACCTGTGTGGGTTCTTTCATGTCTTCCAAGATCTGATTTCTGAGTAAACCATTTGCCACATTCTGAACATGCAAATGGCTTCTCTCCTGTGTGGGTTCTTTTATGTTTATCAAGATCTGACTTCTGAGAAAAACATTTGCCACATTCTGAACATGTAAATGGCCTCTCTCCTGTGTGAGTTTTTTTATGTTTATCAAGACCTGATTTCTTAGCAAAACATTTGCCACATTTTGAACACGAAAATGGCTTCAATCCTGTATGAGTTCTTTCATGTTTCTCAAGACTGAATTTTTGAGAAAACCATTTGCCACATTCTGAGCATGAATGTGACTTCTCTCCTATGTGAGTTCTTTCATGTCTATCAAGTGACAGTGTGTGACATTGCTGATGTTCTACATCCCTTATGTGACTTTTATTTTGCTCAATGGTCTGTGATGATTCAGAACATAGGACCTGCTTAAATGAATCAGATGACAGATCTTTGGAGGGAAGGGCTGAGAGTATGTCTGGATAAATAGCATGCCCTTCATATATGTCTTGTATGATACCACCATCATCTTCTTTAAAATCTGTTGATATCACAAATCTGTCTGAGCTCCTGGTACAGTCACCTGCCAAGAATGAAACAGGTTTTATTATTTTTGATAAATATAACCTTAAAAGTTTTATTGATATTGTATAACATTTATTTATAAGAATGCACATATTAATTGCAAGGCAGAGTCAGTGGTGGTAAAACAGATTAGAATTTAACAGTAGGCCTCTGAGCAAAGACCAATGGATTTTGATGTTAGGCCACTAGGCTGATCTTTAGCTGTTTTACATTTCTGTCTTGAGGCCAGAATCTACACACGTCATGTCTCAGTGTGCCTGTTACCACCTTATCCAATGCATGATTAATGGAGAATGATAAAGTGGCCTGTGCTATTAGGTGGTGTCATACAACTCCCGACCACTACATGCACTCCAGTACAGAGCAGGGCTGAAGGCAGGAGCAGAATGGACATGTATGATACTGTCATGGCTTTGAGGCAGCAAATTTTTAGTTTTTATTTCATTTTTTTTTTAACATTCGAAAAACAAGTTTTATTGAAAAAGGAAGAATAGATGGTACAAACCAGAATGCAGTATGGACATTCAGAGCAGAAAGATGCATAGTTATCCCAATTCTAACAATATTGTATAAGTCCATGGTGCAATGAACAACTAAGACCGTCAATAATCGCAATATAGTCCATAGCTCAGACATCAAGTTAAAAATAAATAAGAATACAAAGCTTCAACTAGAAATATGGATCTGGTAATCAAGGATGTAATGAGCACTTAGATCAATACAGAAGAAAATGGTAAGCATAGGAAATCTCAAATCCTCAAATCTCTTAAAAATAGGGGGAAAAAAAGGGTTATAAGTGAGTGAAGCTACAGTACTTGACGTGGTCTAGGCCAGAAATACAAAAGCTCCCAGACAGGCTTAAATACAATAGTGCATAATCACAATAAAAGTCTCCATCGTCCCTCTGTGGACGTAGGATACCTCAAAGGGAGACTGCAATTGGAGAGACCATCAGTCACTAAGGCAACCAATAAAAACTCAAGATAACTTGAGGAAAGGGGAACAGCCAGTCGGGGCCAGGGGTCCACTATCATCCAGCAGGGCACTAGACCGGTCAACACCAGGCAGCATACAAGCTAACAAAATCTGGCATAATGGAAAGACTCACAAAACTTGAACCAGTCATCCCATAACTTATAGAACACCACACCATCAGCCACGAGTCACATCTAATCTCCTCCCATCTACAGATTCTGTGTATCTCCTCAAACCAGTCCGTAATAGAGGGAGGAGTGGTGGATCGCCATAACATGGGGATAACAGCCTTAGCGGTATTCAGTAGGAAAATTATTAATCGGTTTTTGAGGGAGCGAACCCCACACTAACATGAAGAGTAGGACAGTCGGGTCATTGTTCAACTTTTCACCTGCTACCAAGTCAATTATGTGAATAACCTTAACCCAAAAGGGTTGGAGGGAAGAACACTTCCACCATGTGTGCAACATTGTGCGTTCCTTCCTGTGGCACCTCCAATACAAGCTGGAAACGGGGGGATAGAGGATATGTAAAAGTGAGGGGACTCGATACCATCTGGAAATGATCTTATATTTCAGTTCTTGAATTCTTATGAAAACTGAGTTCCCGCAAGGCAGGGTTATTGCTGGAGTCCATTCTTCCTCAGAAAGCTCTCTAGAGATTTCCCTTTTCTACACTGTTTGATAATTGAGCTTCGAGAATGCCTCAGCCTGTGTCAGCAAACCATAAATCCTAGACAATAGGTGTGTAGAGAATGGAAGCCGAAAACGGCAGTTTTCAAAGGTAGAAAGGGCTCGATTAAGTGATAAGGGCTCCTGGTAAGTTGAACACAGGCTATGGAGCTGGTAATAGTGCAATCTCGAGAACTTAGGGCACTGAAAGTCAGCTTGCAGTGCAGATTACACTTTAAGCGCCCCATCGCAATATACATCCCACAAGACCCCAAATCCCCTATCCCCTCCTAAACCAAGTCCCACAGAACTAAATGCCTCTGGACTTCCAGGATTTCCCGTGAGAGGGGTAAGTGGAACCCCTGGTTTCAGAATGGGCATGGAGGAAAGATAAGATCTAAGTGTTCATCTAACTGTTTGTGTAATGAGAGGAAGGGAAACCAAACATTTTTTGGGGAGGTAGCCATGGGATTGCCACCGTTGGTGACCCATTTAGCTCGGTTTCGTTTTGAACCCAAGACTTAGTCTGAGAATTATGAAAGCTATATAATATTCTGACCGCTGATGCCGCCAAGTAGTAGGCCTGGAAATTGGGGGCCGAAAGTCCTCCCTCAGCTTTAGGCTTCATCAGGATAGCTCTGGAGACCCTCGGGTGTTTATGCGCCCAGACAAACTGCATAATCAGGCTATGCAAAGAACGAAAGAAGGGCTCAGAAAGAAGAACCGGTATAGTCTGGAACAGGTACAGAAACTTTGGGAGGATTTTCATCTTAACTATATTGATTCAACCCATCCAAGAGAAATCTTTTTTATTCCACTTAGAAAGGTCGACTCACATTGAATTAAGAATAGGTAGGAAGTTAAGATCGAATATTTTATTAGGATCCGCAGGGATATTCATTCCCAAATATTTAATATGCGAAGAGGTCCAAAATAAAGAATAGTTCTCTTTAGTCGCTCCACCTCCTCTGAAGGAAGGGAAATGTTCAAGGCCATGCTTTTGGCCATGTTCACTTTATGGTTGCTAAGTGATCCAAAGGAGCTTAACACCTGAAGAATGGAGGGGAGAGAGATGTGAGGCTCTGTGACATACCATAGCAAATCGTCTGCAAAAGCTGAACACTTCACATCTAACCTGCCACACTTTATCCCACGAATGGAGGTGGTTATGTGGATGTCCTGGAGTAAATGCTCCATGACCAGCGCATACAGGAGACGGGAGAGGGGACAGCTCTGCCTGGTACCATTGCGTATGGGAACAGAGTGGAAAGCGAGCCATTGACCCGAATTTGTGATTGCGGGTGACGATAGAGAGCGAGAATCCTATCATGAAGGATCGGACCTATGCCTATGGAAGCAAGGGCCCCCGAAAGGAAGGACCAATCAACCCGATCAAAGGCCTTCTCCGCATCCAGGGAGAATAGCATGCAAGGGATTCCAGACCTACGGACGTGGTTAATTGTAAAGGTTTTAAGAGTATTATCTCTCGCTTCTTTCGTAGGAATGAAGCCCACTTGATCTAGGTGGATGCGACTGTTTAGCAAGGGGTTCAATCTCAGGGCAATCAGTTTGGCAAAAATGTTTGCGTCGGTATTAATTAAAGAAATTGGACGATAGCTCTTGGTCCTTCCCATCTTTGGGGATGACTGTAATGTGGGCTTTGAGGAAGTCCGGGGCAAAGGGAGAAGAGTAGGAAACCGAGTTGAAACTGAGTAGAATAGGGGAGGTTAGCTCCTCCTGTAATACCTTATAAATCTCTGCAGTAAAGCCATCACGGCCTTGGCTCTTACCCATTGGCAACGAGGCGATAGCCTTCTGGAGCTCCTGTGGAGAAAAGGGGTTTCCAGAGAGCCAGCAACCTCACTAGTCAGGGGCGGGTGGGCTGTGCGCTGTAAATAGTCCCGCAATGTGGGCAACAATCCTGCACTATCGAGTCGCTGGGCTGGCCTAGTAAGGTTGTAGAGTTTCGAGTAGTACCCATGAAAGGCTGAAGATATGTCCTCTGTCCAGTGTACCAATTCACCCCCCCCCCAACCCCCCGTTTTGATCTGAGGGACAAATAGAGAGGCTTTTTTTCCCCCTAATGCCCTAGCCAAATATCTACCCGGCTTATTACTCCACACATAAAATCCCGCCTCACGCACCTGTCGGTATCGTTTGTGCTTATGCTCCATGAGTGCCAGAACCTCATGGCGCAACTTGAGCAAGAGTCTCAGGTCCGTGTCAGATCCCGTGGCCTTGTGAGCAGATTCTGCAGAGTAGAGCTCAGTTAGTAACGATTTAAGCTTGTTCGCAGCTTTGCGTTTTAGTCGAGCGTCATACTTTATCAGCACCCCTCGCATGACCCATTCAAGGCTTTAATGCTGCATATATGCCGTGTAATGCAAGCTGCACACGTTTTAACAAAAAGCCCAAACAAGAGCTCCTTGCAAGTGCTCCCTAAGTAATTCTAACAAACACACAGCAGGCTATATAAAGCTATATTTAGCATTTTACTTTACTCCTTTCAAGCATGCTTGAAGAAGGAAGGAAATCATTCCGAAACGTCGCACCGCTGTTTGGCAGCATGTAGCTGCACTCCACTACCATCAGCTTCTAGTGGACTTATCCGGGTATTAACCCTAAGAAGAACTGGATGTTATACCAGCTAAGTACTGCCACGTTACTAGTAATACATTTTATTGCCAAAGGTGTTCGTCTAAATGAATGTGTTGTATATACACCTCTAACAAAGGAGTAAAGTAAAATGCTAAATATAGCTTTATATAGCCTGCTGTGTGTTTGTTACCATTCAAGGCCTCCCATCAGATCTGGGGGGTTGTTTGGTCCTCCCTGTGATGCTCCTGCAAGTCTGAGATAGAGACTTGAAACTCTTTAATGCACAGTGCGTCCTGCAAGAGGGTCTCATTGAGTTATCAGGCAAATGAGGGCGCTTGAAATGCGGCAGGTCTAAGTCGCAGTGTATCAGAGCATGGTCAGAATGAAGCATAACATCTATCTTAGTGTTGGCTACAAAGGGAAGAAGAGAGTGCTGAATGAGAATATAGTCAATACGGCTATATACTTGATGAGGGTTCGAGAAAAAGGTGTAATCTCTCTCACCAGGTTGTATAATGGGCCACATGTCTGAGAGATGCATGCCATACAACAGACTTTTAAGTTTGTTAAGTACACGATGAGGAATGGAGGATCGTCCATGCGATGTGTCAAGGATAGGGTGTAAGGCCAAATTGAAGTCCCCGCAGAGTACTATTTGACCTTGGGCAAAGCATGCTTACGCATCCAACTCCCTGTTGAGGAAGGAGACTTGGCCTTTGTTAGGGACATAAATATTTGCAATGGTATATATGTGGCCCTGAAAGCTACATTTTAAGAAAATCGCTCTAGCTTCATCATCCATATAGGTGTCAAGCACTTGCAGGGGGAGAGCTCTATGAATGAGAATGGCCACTACTTGAGTTTTCTGGTCAGGATTACCGCTCTGGTACCAGGAAGGGTAGTACTTATTCTGAAGAAGACGCTCCTGGTATCGTAACAGGTGCGTCTCTTGTAAACATATGATGTGAGATTTAAGTTTGTGTAGATGGTAAGAGTTTTGACTGTTTTTCGGGCAAGTTTAATCCCTTAACATTAAGGGACATTACCCTGATAGTGTGCATTCATACAGCAGGGTGAACGCATAAGAGGGGGTGGTTAGATGATACTGGAGAACGACAGAGGGACCGACCCCGACTGGCTGGGGAGACTGGGGCAATGGGAGTGGAGAACAAAGCAATAGAGACCAACACCGCGAGCTGGTGAGATAGGACCAAAATGGCACTTGGGGGCCGACATGGACCGCCTGTGAGAAAGGTTCGCACAGGGTAAAAATAACTCAATGCAGTAGAGCTCCAATTGGCAGGAGTGCTCAACTGAAAGGCAAAGGATGTCAAATAGCAGTAAGATCAAACTTTCAAGCAACACAGTCAACATTTGTAATATTTAACATCCTGAGAGAAGATTACATTTTGAGAAGGACCTTCGACGAGTCAGGTGACCCAAGGGGGAAAAGAGGGAAGAGATAAAAAAAGACAGAGGACATATCACGTCATGTCAATCACATATGCATGTCTCACAGAGCCCAGGACTCAGATAAGCGCAAAGGGCCAGCAGTTGCAGAAGGTGCATCCGGGTCTCGCCTTCGTCGGTTCGGGCATTGGGACTTCGGGGAGGCAGATGAAGAAGGTCGGTGGGTCACTCGTTGTTTGGTGGAAAGTGATCCAGATAAAGTCGGGTCAGTCGCACTGTGCCAATCAGGGAGGTTCACTGTCGGCAGGCTAAGGGCAGAGAGGAAGTCTGGGAGATCAGCCAGAGATCGGAAAATTACCATGGAGTCCCCATGCTTCACCTGCAAGGCAAACGGGAAGCCCCAACGATACTGGATGTTGCGATCTTGGAAGATGGCTAACAGAGGTTTGAGCGCGGATCGTATTCTAAAGGTCCGTCTAGACAGATCAGGGTAGAGTCCAATTAGGGTGTCTTCATAGCGAACAGATCCCAAGAGGAGCTTTTCTCAGGATTTCCTCCTTAATATTGAAGTTGTGGATCCTACAAATGACATCTCTCGGGTTGGAAGGATCCTGACTTTGGGGATGGAGGGCTCTATGAGCCCTGTCAAACTCTATGAAGGTATCGACCGGTCTGCCCAGTATGTAGTTGAACATTTTAGTAAGAGCTAGGATCAGTTCAGAGGTGCGTACTGTTTCGGGGAGGCCGTGGAGCCTAATATTGTTGCGGCGGTTGCGATTCTCCAGGTCATCAAGTTGAGACACTAGATGATTATGACGCTCAATCTGGTCGGTCAGTGCTGATTGTAGGCTTGTTATTACATTAGCAGTTGAGTCCTGTGTACGCTCCAGCCGCTGACATTTCTGTTGTAACTCCCCTACAGCTGTCTGGACCGGTTGTAGGTCCTGTTGCCAAGCTTGACGCAGGTCTCGGCCCAGCTGTTGAACGTCCGATTTAGATGGAAGAAGAGAAAGCAAAGCTTGTAGCTCTGGTGTGACGACAGGGCTTTGAGCGCCACATCTGGAGAAAGTAGTACTGAAGGCGCGAGCCCATCTTCATGTCGAGGCGCAGAATTATCCGGCTTCTGTGGTGAAGAGGTCTCGGATGCAGGGTGAGGACTGCTGACCCACGTTGGGGACCCTGGGTTAGAGGCCCAGTTAGTCTCCTGCACAGTGGATAGATGCTTGTTATCTGGGCGATCCCAGGCACCTTCTTCGGGAGCCTGGAGACGAGTACTGATGTTCTTCAACCCCTCGGGTCTCGTGCTGCTGAGAGGCGCCGCTTTAATGGAGGATACAGCAGAGTGGGCCATTGTGGGCACAGAGATAGGCAAGGGCTGAATTGCCTGCAGGGGACCGTTGACTTCCTTGGAGTGAGCCACCACAGACTGGGCCATAGCCCGAGGAGAGCCGCATGTCACGGTCAGGTGTGCTGGCTGAGACAAGGTTTCGTGCCGACCGTGAATGGTGGAAATGATGGAAGAAGGTGGCTGGACTGTCACAGGTTTCCCACGTGAGGACCCAATACATGCGTCCTGAGGAAGGGGGGCATGCTCCAGAGTGCAATCTCTAGCTGGCTTCTGTGTGGATACAACGTGGCCAGCAGATTCCCCGTCAGCATAATAGTCCCCAAAGGAGCTTTCTGCTGCCTAGTTCATGGAACCGTCCCCAGTGGGACCGAGTCCGCCGCTTGAGTGGCCAGTTCTGCTTGACCCTCCGCATATCAGATCCCCGGCCCTGTATAGTGGCCATTATGGGTTGCTGATGGGCCGTAACGTGCATACAATAAGGCACAGGGCTTCCCCTTTCCAGGTCCTGTGCCATGTGAGCTAAGCTCCCCGAGCACTGTAATGGCGCTTGCAGCCCCCCGAGGTCTGACAAGATGGCAGAAGGGGACCGCGGGACAGGCAGAGAGAGCTGGCCCAGGTATGTGGGTCGCTCCACAGAAGGTAGTGAGGTGTCCGGAGACAAGGCTGGACCTCGATACAGGGAGGATTTCTCTGGGGGTTATGTCCCGGAGTCGCGGGGAAATCCCGCGGTGCCTTAGCCGCCGACAGGTGTCCGCTCTCCGGCACGGTATGAGTCGGCTGCCCAGGGCTCACGGCTTACGGCTGTCCAGCAGGAGTGGGAGCGCAGATGGCCTCTGGAGTGATCGGGGAATCCTGCCACCAAGATGAGGGTGAGTCGCAGAAGCGTTCTGGCCTGCTTGCTGTGCCGCGGGTCTCCAGCAAGGAGGTGGAAGCAGGGGAAGATGGTGCCAATACTAGGGAGTCCTGCAGGGGATAGAAGAAGTTTGATATCGGAATTTCTCCCAGGGAGGCAGCCTTGGATAGTTTGGGAGCCTTTTCCCCCTTCTGGGTTCAATTTTTACGGTGATCTTCAAGCTTCAAGCTGTGTCCTGCCAGGAGCTCAGGCTAAGTGTGTCCGGTCTCTTCACATGGCAAGCCACGCCCCCCTTTATTTCATTTTTAACAGAAAACTGGGAGCGGAAAAAAAGTCATTGATACTTTTCCAGCCTTTATAATCAACTCTTGACTTTAGCCAAATCTACATATAAAATGGATCAGAGACGAGTGGTTTTCCATGTTAGAGAGAAGACTCGTAGGACTTCTGAAATTTAAGGCAAAGCGTCTATGTTATGGAACCCAGGAGATCCAAAAAGAGTCTTAAGACTGCTAAGGCTGCCAATCTGGGAGATTTTTCCATCTCCAACTTCGTCTCTTTGTCAGAGCTTGATCCCGACTCCCAGCCATGCCACATGCGAGCGCCATCTTATTTGCCTGCACATATGCAAGTAATTGGAAATCACAGCTTACCTGAGGACATTTCTTCTCTCTGCTACCCTCGCACTCAGCAGCAATTCTCTGACCTCTGGTGAGACTGCTGCAGCCCCTGCGGCTTCCTGATGACCTGACAGCAATGGAGACCTGTCTTGTCACCCACAGGGAGCAGGTCAGCGTCAAGAACTGCAGAACTCAGTAAATCATAGGCGGCAGCTCCCCTCTCTCACCGGAGCACATCATTATCTTAAGACTCCAGTCTACATACATCTACTTGCTTCCTCAGTGCCAGAGGTTATCTTGGGGAGCCCTGTGCATAAAACTCCTACATTTCCTATGTCAGTGCAGAGAACAGAGGACTCTCACACCACTGTCTCTTCATAGTTAACTCCATTTCAGGGTCCAGCTTTGATTCCAAAGTGTGGTTCTATGGACTCCTCAGCAAACTGGGCTCCTAATCTAATGGTGCTACCCATATTCTTTATAAAATTGGTAGCCACTGTCGCGAGTGGCGCCGGCGCACTCGTTCCTGCCCCGTCCCTGCTGCGCCCGGGGAGCGTTGTGCCGCTGTCTGTGGGCGCACTCGATCCCATGAGCGCATGGACTCACCTGACCACGCTCCTGATGCTTCTCTCCTGTCTGCCGGCCGGTGCGCGTGTCCCCGCTCCCTAGGGCGCGCGCACGTCGGCTCTTCCAGATTTAAAGGGACAGTACGCTGGAAATTGGGGTTGCCAGTCGCTAACTCTATATAAGGGCTCAACCTCTTCCTGGACTCTGCCGAATCCATAGTGCCTTATCCTATGCGAGGAAGCCTGCTTTACGTTCCGGTTGCCAGATCCGTGTACCAGTTATTCCGGCTTATGTCTCTTGACCACGAACCTCTGCTGCCTGCCCTGACCTCTTGGCCCATCCCCGACTATGAGTTTGCCTGTCGATTTGGTACTTCGTTGCACCTCGGCTGCCACCGCAAGCAAGTCGCATCAGGGGTAGCGACTTGGTGGAATCCCGCCGCAGCAAGTCCATCCCGCTTTGCGGCGGGCTCTGGTGAAAACCGGGACCCACTTAGGCACCGCTCCCTGGTGTGGCTTCTACCACCGCTTGCGGTGACCCAGCAGATCCACTACCTAGGTCCGTTACAGTTGGATTCGGAGATGGATTCCGCCAAGGTGCCATTACCCAGTGTGGAGGACCTTACGTCTATAGTGGCTCAGCAGTCCCAGCAGCTGGCACAACAGGTGCAGCAGTTAGACCAACTGACCGCCATGATGCAGCAACTGATTACTGCTCAGCAGCAGCCCTCATCTTCTCCTGTGGTTCCTCCCACTCCAGCCGCTCCGTCTGCCTCCCTGGGACCCAAACTCCAGCTGCCGCTTCCTTCTAAGTTTGACGGCGATCCAAAACTCTGCAGGGGATTTGTTAGGCAGTGCTCCATGCACGTCGAACTGATGTCCGACCAGTTTCCGTCCGAACGCTCTAGGGTAGCCTTCATGGTCAGTCTGCTGTCTGGGAAGGCCCTGGCCTGGGCCACTCCCCTCTGGGACCGGGGCGACCCAGTGACGGCGGATCTGCAGACCTTCCTTAAGGAGTTCAGAGCTGTATTTGGAGAACCTGCACGAGCATCGTCCGCGGAAACCGCACTGCTGAACCTGCGCCACGGGGATACGTCCGTAGGAGAGTATGCCGTCCGATTCCGCACGCTGGCCTCAGAGCTATCGTGGAATGAGGCGGCATTATGCGCTACCTTCAAGAAGGGCCTCTCCGGCCGGGTTAAGAATGCACTGGCAGCAAGAGATCTCCCGACATCCTTAAGTGAGCTCATCCATTTGGCCACCTGTATCGACGTGCGCTTCTCCGAGAGACAAGAGGAGCTCCGTCAGGAACGAGACTCAGGTCGGCCTCGCCGGTTCCCTCGCCTGGCTCTGGTCTTCCAGAGACCTCCGTTACCCCTTCTGCAGCACATGGGGGAAGAGCCCATGCAAATTGCACACGTCCAGATTACTGAACAGGAGCGGTCTCGACCTTGAGCGGAGAGGCTGTGTCTCTATTGCGCCAGTCCGGAGCATTTCCTACTAGACTGTACCCTGTGCCCTCGTCCGGGAAACGCACACTCCTAGGTCACGTGGGAGAGGCGTCCCTAGGTGTGAATAGTTCCTCTCCTCGACTAATCATGCCGGTTTTGATCGTGTCCTGTTCTGGAGCCCAAGTTCCAGTTCCAGCCTTTCTTGACCCGGGTCTGCTGGAAATTTCATGGACGCTGCTCTGGTGACGAAGCTTCGTCTTCCCGTGGTCCATCTCACCAAGCTTTTAGCCATCTCTTCCGTGAATGTTGAGATTCTACGAGACTCCATCCGCTACCGTACGGTACCAGTGTCTATGCAAGTGGGGGCGCTCCACACAGAGAAGATTGCATTCTACATGCTGCCTCGCTCCTCCTCAGCAATCCTCTTGGGGCTCCCATGGCTGCAGCGCCATGCCCCTATGCTGAGTTGGGAAACAGGCGAAGTGACGCGTTGGGGACAAGACTGTCAGTCCCGTTGTCTTGTGGCACCTCGGCTGGTGCTCCCCACTTCTCCATCGATGCCTCCTAAACCCCTGCCGGTTCTGCCTCCGGAGTACCGAGACTTCGCGGACGTATTTTCGGAGAAGGAGGCGGGGACCTTGCCACCGCATCGTCCCTACGATTGCCCCATCGACCTGTTGCCTGGCACAAGCCCTCCTCGTGGCAGAGTTTACCCGCTGTCTGTTCCTGAGACCGAAGCCATGTCGGCCTATATACGGGAGAACCTCAAGAGGGGCTTTATCCGTAAGTCCACGTCTCCAGCCGGTGCCGGATTCTTTTTCGTTGAGAAAAAAGATGGCTCTTTACGTCCGTGCATCGACTACCGTGGTCTAAATAAAATCACGGTGAAGAACCGCTACCCGCTGCCTCTGATCACGGAACTTTTCGATCGGCTCCGCGGCGCCCAGGTTTTCTCCAAGCTGGATTTGCAAGGAGCCCATAATCTCATCTGAATTAGGGAAGGCTACGAATGGAAGACGGCATTCAACACTCGGGATGGGCATTTCGAGTATTTAGTCATGCCCTTCGGCCTCTGCAACGCTCCCGCGGTCTTCCAGGGCTTCGTCAATGAGATCTTCAGGGACCTCTTGTATTCCTGTGTGGTCGTGGACGACATTCTGGTCTACTCCCCTGATCTCAAGTCCCATCGTCTCCATGTGCGCCAGGTCCTTAGACATCTTCGTGAGAACCGCCTGTACGCTAAGTTAGAGAAGTGCCAGTTTCATCAGTCCAGTCTGCCCTTCCTAGGGTATATCGTCTCTGCCAAGGGACTTCAGATGGACCCGGCAAAACTTTCCGCAGTCCTGCAGTGGCCTCGGCCGACCGGCCTTCGGGCTATCCAGCGGTTCTTGGGCTTTGCGAACTAATTTACCGCCAGTTTATCCTGCATTTTTCGACGCTGGTGGCCCCTATTGTGGCCCTGACGAAGAAGTCTAGCAACCCTAGGTCGTGGCCACAGGCGGCGGAGGACGCGTTCTCTCGGCTCAAGAAAGCTTTTGCCACCGCTCCGGTCCTGTCTCGCCCGTATACCGAGAAGCCGTTCTTCCTGGAGGTGGACACGTCTTCAGTAGGAGCAGGGGCAGTGCTCTCTCAGCGAGATTCCAAGGGCAAGAATAACGTGTGGGTTCTTTTCTAAAACATTCTCTCTGGCCGAAAAGAACTACACGATTGGTGACCGCAAGTTGTTGGCCATCAAGATGGCCCTAGAAGAATGGTGCCCTCTGCTTGAGGGGGCTCGCCACCCCATTACCATTTATTCAGACCACAAGAACCTGGCATACCTCCAGACAGCGCAACGTCTTAATCCTCGGCAGGCTCGTTGGTCCTTGTTCTTCTCGCAGTTTAACTTTGTTATCCACTTCCCCTTGGCCAAGAAGAACGTTAAGGCCGACGCTCTGTCTCCGGCTTCGGACACCGTGGGTGAAGAATCCCCTCCTAGCCACATTATTCCGCCTAACCGTCTGATTGTGGCTGCTCCGTTGGATCTTCAGCAGATACCTCCGTGCAAGTCTTACGTATGTCCGGCGCTTCGGAGGAGGATCCTGAAGTGGGGGCATTGCTCGCGGATTGCCGGTCACCCGGGAATACGGAAGACGGCGCAGCTCATTGGTCGTTACTATTGGTGGCCTGACCTGGGTAAGGACGTCAAGGACTTTGTGGAGACATGTTCTTCATGTGCCGGTAATAAAACCCCCCACCTTAAGCCGGCGGGGTTGCTTCTGCCACTGCCCATCCCAGACCACCCATGGTCCCATATTGCCATGGATTTTATCACAGACCTTCCGTTGTCAGCTGGTAATACCGTCATTTGGGTCATCGTCGACCGATTTTCCAAAATTACACACTTTGTACCACTTGCCGGTTTGCCCTCTGCGCCCCGTTTGGCATCCGTGTTCTTCCAGCACATCTTTCGTCTGCATGGCCTTCCTCGTCACATTGTGTCGGATCGTGGTGTGCAATTTGTCTCCAGATTCTGGCGGTCCCTCTGTTCCCAGCTGAAAGTGGATCTGGACTTCTCTTCAGCATAGCACCCGCAGACTAATGGCCAGGTGGAGAGAGTCAATCAGGTCCTGGAGAATTATTTATGACATTTTGTGTCGGCCCAGCAAGACGATTGGGTGGGTCTGTTACCCTTGGCGGAATTTGCCTACAACTCCCTGGATTCTGAGTCAGCGGGTGCCTCCCCGTTCTTTGTGGTTTATGGTCTTCATCTCCCGCCACACCCACTCCTCTGTCAACGGTCTCTGACATCCCTGCCGTGGACTCCATGGTTCAGGACCTAAAGGCCGTCTGGAGCAACACCCGACGATCTCTGCGTTAGGCTTCTGCCCGGATGAAGCTACAAACTGATAAGCACAGGAGGTGTCCACCCTCGTTTGCTCCCGAAGATAAGGTCTGGCTGTCTTCCAGGTATATCCGTCTGAAGATTCCATCCTTTAAAGTTGGGGCCCCGCTACCTTGGTCCTTTTGTGGTCTAAAGAAAATCAACCCCGGTGTCCTACAAGCTCCGGCGTCCCTCCTCCATGCGTTATCCCGAATTCTTTCCACGTTTTCCCCGCTCAAGCCACATCTCCCTAAAAAGGTTTTTCGTAGGGGTGAACCTCCTTCTCCGACAACTGATACCTTGGATGTCTTTACGGTGAAAGAAATTCTGGCCATGAAGACGATCGGGGGAAACGTCATTTTCTTGTGGACTGGAAGGGGTTCGGGCCGGAAGAAAGATCTTGGGAACCGGAGGAAAACATCTTGGACCGGGAGCTGCTTTGGAAATTTCTGCGGACCAGAAGGAGGGGGAGACCGAAGGTGGGAGGGGTACTGTCGCAAGTGGCGCCGCAGCGCAGGGTCCGGGCTGCGGGCGCACTCGTTCCTGCCCCGTCCCGGCTGTGCCCGGGGAGTGTTGCGCCGCTCCCATGGGCGCACGGACTCACCTGACCATGCTCCTGATGCTTCTCTCCTGTCTGCCGGTCGGGGCGCGCGGATTTAAAGGGACAGTGCGCCGGAAATTGGGGTTGCCGGTCGCTGACTCTATATAAGGGCTCAACCTCTTCTTGGACTCTGCCGAATCCATAGTGCCTTATCCTATGCGAGGAAGCCTGCTTTACGTTCCGGTTGCCAGATCCGTGTACCAGTTCCTCCGGCTTATGTCTCTTGACCATGAACCTCTGCTGCCTGCCCGACCTTTTGGCCCCGTCCCAACTACGAGTTTGCCTGTCGATTTGGTTTCTTCGTGCAAACCTCGGCTGCCACCACAAGCAAGTCGCATCAGGGGTAGCGACCTGGTGGAATCCCACCGCAGCAAGTCCATCCCGCTTTGCGGCGGGCTCTGGTGAAAACCGGGACCCACTTAGACTCCGCTCCCTGGTGTGGCTTCTACCACCTCTTGCGGTGACCCAGCGGATCCACTACCTAGGTCCGTTACACCCACAAGGCATCCTCTTCTGATGCCCGTTCACATATGGACTCCTCTCGAGGTATTCAGTTAGTCCATAAGTTTGCAAGTTCACAAAATGTAGGAGTCGCCTCTGGTCTTTAAAGGGTCACAGCATTAGTAAGTTATACAAGAGTGATTTAATATTTATCTATTTTTCTCCTAGTAAATCCTTTCCTGGGTTTATTTATATTTTATGATGTCTGATGCTTTAAAGCATGCCTTTGGCTTAGGTTCTTCAGTGTCTATGGTAAACACAAGTATTGCCATGAAAATCAAGCCACCTACATGTTTTAAAACAGTTTGCCCCCTTACATTACCCCCTTAAAAAGTAAAAATAAAAAAAAAAGCTTCAATTTCTTTAACAAAGTGAATATTTCGGAAAGCCATGAAAAGGAGTCGGGGTTTGGAGTGGATCTTGGGGAACTCGCCCATTTTCTTAATTTTCCAAATCATGGGCCAAACATAAAGATACAGAAAAAATTTGTGCCGTCTTCGTAGTTGGGCAAAAAAAATTGGGAAGATTTTTATTATTCCTACTGATAAAAAAGGGCTTCACTCTTTGTCCCCTTAATCAAAAGTGCGGTGAGGTCCGCCTTTTTTTTGGGCCCTTTTAAATTTTTATTACCCCAAACCCTTAGAATTGCTTCCCCCTAATGCTCGAGACTTGCACTACGACTTTATTCACTTCAAGCTATCTTTTTAAATTAGCCCTTCCGCTTTCCTGATCATCTATAGCCTCTTTGGAGGAACCATTTACAGTTTGGTTTTGTAGTAGCGGGTAAAAGCCCAGGTCTGTCTTGATGCCAAATTTTATGAATATTTATCTGGCCCCTTCTCAACACGTTCAATACAGTTACCCAGTAATCCCCATTTGAACGGCTTTTTTAAAAGCCCATACAATGTTACCCCTAAAGGGGGCAAAAAAACCCGTCTTCTGTCAAAGTTATCCCCCTATAGCTTTAATAAATCTATGTCTTTGCCAAACGTCGCCTTGAGATTGAACCCTTTATTGGAATAACATATTCATCTTGACCAGGAGGGCTTTGTCCCCTGTAGAGGGGAAGAGAAACCCCCCTGAAAATTTTCTCAAAAATTAAACCCGGTTTCAATCAGGTTTCCCCTGATCTTATATCTTTAGGTCTTCGACCATGTCGACTGGTCTTTTCTAGGAGGCGTTCTAAGAAACTTCGGTCTAGGTCTAATTCTTCTGAACAAAATTATGGCACAAATTCGCATCAATGGAGCATTATCTGCCTCTTTCACTTTTAACAATGGTACCAGACAGGGAGTCCTCGTCCTTTAATCTATGTCTAGTCAATGAACATGTGATGTGGGCCCCATTCTTTTTAACCTTTTATACAAGTAGTCACCATTGAAATTGTCAGGTCAAATGTTTGCTTTTGCAGATGATTTTGCTATATATATCTAAACCCCCCTTATTTTCCCCTTTCCAAATAAAAATTTTTGCTGAATTTGATTCTTTAGAACTACAAAATTAAATGTAAAAGGTGTAGTTTTAAAATTTTTAAAATTTCCTGAAATTTTATTCACGCAATTTAAAAAGGTAACATTTTTCTTTTCCTTCTGTGTCCATATTGTTCTGACCTTCCCAAAAAATTTTAGCAAGGTCAGTTTTTCCCCAACAAAATTTATCTCTTCTAGGCAGTTCCTCTCCTCCTTCCCAGGTCCTTTTTCGCCTATATAAACAAACTCTTCTCCCAATTTATTTGGGGAGAAAAACTACTAAGCTATGTCTACATGGGGAAAGGTAAAATGTTGTCGGGTTTTGTTATAGAACCCAACGGATTTTACCCCTCAGACTCTGCGATTTTTGCCGCAGATTTTGCGGTCAGTTTTTTTGGTGGTCTAGTAATTGAATGAACTAGAATCCGCCGTTTGTGCTTTAATGTGTCGGGTTCTCCAGAAAGTGTCAGTGGGAGTAAGTGAAAAACCGACATCAAATAAAAAAGACCACAATCATCGAGCCCCCATCCCTCTTTAAGATTTTGCACGTCCTGAAACCCCTTTTCTGGAACACCTCCCCGTCCATCGGCACAACCCAGCCTTCGCAGTTTTAAGAGTATCCTGAAAAAAAATCTTCTTAGTAGGCCTACCAAAATCCCTAATTGTAACCCCATCTTCTATCACACACGCTTCAGTCCCCTCCCTACATAGGGGAATCACAGGCACTTTTCTGCATATAGTGTACTGTTGTGGATGTTCAACCAATTTTTTGTTTAAAACCCCATATTTTTCGAAAAAGGTGGCCCTTGTGAATTTAGCACTTCTCCCCCCCTGTCTCCCCCCCGGGACTCTCACAGATTATATGCTCTTTCGAGAGGGCTCTCACACCCTTTTATCTCATCTGTAAGTAGCTTTTACGTGTGATGTCTGTCCTTTTGTCTTAAATTTTTCCCTTTAATTGTAAAAAGTGCTGCGGAATTTGTTGGCGCTATATAAATAAAGATTATTATTATAATATGTAACCTATGGAATTTTAAGAAGATGTAATTAAAGAGTAAAGTTTTAATAGGAATTTATTGGACTCGTTTCATCTTCACGCCGGTGGCTTTTGCAGAATGATCTAAGGAGCGTGAATTTGGCTATTTTATTCACCCGTGCAGTTGATGGTAATGTGTGTCTTTTTGATCACATATGGATAGCTGCTGGAACTTTTCTTTTTGATCGGATTATAGAACATGTTCTAAGTCTTTTTAACCCCTTACCGATGTTTGCCGTATGAGTACGTCAAAACGGTGGTAAGCGGCTTTGAAACGGGATCGCGTCGCGATCCCGCTTCACAGCCGCCGGTTTTAGCGGTTAATTGCAGCTAACACCCGGCGGTCTCAGTGCAGGCGGGCGGCGTCGCCCGCCTGCGCTGTTTTACCCATCAGGCGCCGCGGTTTTCAGCCCGATCGTGACATCAGCGGCGAGATCGCTGAGTCCCGACGGGCTAACATGGCAGCGCAGAGCCCTGTGAAGGCTCTGATCGCTGCCATGTTCCTGTTTGCCTAACTTCCGTCTGCAGACAGGAAGTGGGGAAACCGCCATCTTTGTACACCCTAATGCATTGCCTATGCAATGCATTAGGCTGTATTAACGATCGCACCCCCTAGTGGTCAAGCACCATAGGGGGACTAAATGTTAAAGTAAAAAAAAACAAATAAATAAAGTTTTAAAGTACAAAAAAAAAGTATTAAAAGTTCAAATCACCCCCCTTTCCCCATTTTACAAATAAAAACAATAAAAAAATAAAAAAGTTACACATATTTGGTATTGCCGCGTCCGAAAAAGTCCGATCTATAAAAATATAGTATAATTTATCCCGTACGCTGAACACCGTAGAAGAAAAAAAATTCCAAACGACAAAATTGCGTTTTTTTGGTCATTTCACGTCACATAAAAATTGGAATAAAAGTAATCAAAAAAGTCGCATCCATTTCAAAGTGTTTGCATTAAAAAGTACACATCTGCCAGCAAAAAATGCCGCCTCAGTTACGTCCGTAGGTGTTAGTACAAAAAAGTTATTGGTCGCACAAAATGGCGCCGCAGCGCAAATTTCAAGAATAGAAAATGTTTGGAATTTTTTTACGGTAAAACCAAAAATGAAAATATTCCTTTTAAAATTTCAACTTTAATCATTACATTTAAAAATTAGAAACTCACTCAATATAAGAATATGGGACAATTAGCAACAAAACAAGCCACTATAAATGTACTACCTGGTCTCTGTAGATACCCTAAACTATTGGGAACACCTTACAGAGACCCCGTCCCGAAAAGGACGACCCCAGAACAGGATAATCCCACTCAAAATGCTAGACTCCTAATCTACACTAATCCGATTCCTGAGTGCAGGTATATGATAATTTAGGAGAAATGATAACTCCTTTACACAGAATAGTCAGCGATAAATATAGAAGTTACAGTTAATATCTTCAGACGCGTTTCGTCCCACTCCCATTGACTTCTCAATGGGGTACTCAATATATTAATTTAACACATGTAACAAATCGCTCTTAGACACATATATATAGACCTGTAAGCATATACGTTCAGTAATAGCAGACCGGTATTTAAACTAATACTTGCGTGACAGGTCCACTGAAGACTGTCTGCCTCATCTAGGGTGGAATTCCAATGGGGCTGGTTTGCCTCCACAGGTATGGAGAGACCCTCGTGTTGGTGTCTCAGCAGTCCCACACAGTGAATGAACTCTGGAGAGGTTTTATACATTCAAGACTCCTCCCCCAGTCACAGAAACATTGCCTCCCAATACCCACATGATAACCTGGAACTTGTATAGAATCGTACCGTAACCATAGAATGTATTTACCGAAACCCGGCATCCCGTGAATCCCAATGCGCATGTCCTGGCGTGCATAACAACGCACATTTCCGTCAGGCTTAGTGTGGCCTATCCGGGAATTGTTAAGATGGCGCCGACGGCTTCGGAGCGCCTACAACGCGCATGCGTGAGCTTCCTAGGCAGAATATAACATAGCCGAGATACATCATAAGTCCGGGACTGTAAATCATGGCACAGTCAACACCTAGCGTCCCAGAACCCACGCGCACCGCCACTCTGCTGGAAAATCAAGCGCGACAGTAAAAAATAATAAAGAAGTGCCGGCATAATATACTATAACACAGACTGGTTGTTTTACCAGGTCAAAAAGGAATATTTTCATTTTTGGTTTTTCTGTATTGATCTTGTTATTCCCATTAATACGTTGGAGGGAGTCTTTTGGATTGCTATTTTTTTACGCTACCAAAACATAAAGGAAACCCTACATGTTTGTTATTGCCGGATGCGTATCAACCTGTAGAATACAGATAACACCTAATTTTTACCAAAGAATAAACTCCATAAAAACAAGCCTCCCGCAAACATGGCGCAAGTAAGTTTTTTTTTCACATTTTGCCCCACTTAGAATTTTTTTGCCGTTCCCTAGTATATTCTATAGTAATATGAATAACACCACTAGAAAGTACAACTTGTCCCGCAAAATAAAAACCCTCATATGTCTATTTAGGTGGAAAAATAAAAAAGTTATGGCTTTCTGAAGGTAAAGAGCAAAGAAATTTAGAGCCATATTATTATGACCGTCCGTCAGGAAGGGGTTAAAATCCGACAATAAAAATTCAGAGCTGTGTAGATTTTCTGTTGAGGTCCATGGGCTCTGGTTTATAGTCGGAATTTTGTGGATTCTAAATACTGAATCCACTTAAATACCTGACCAAAAACCAGTGCAGTGTAGACGAGGCCTAAGAGGAGTCATGGGCTTAGATACATCAATTCATTGACATAATATTAAACATGATAGGTTAAAATATAATGGATAATTATTAATTGTATTATCAATGGATTAGTGATATCGGCTCAGCAGCACAATATTACATATAATAGGCCTAAGTACAGCCAATAGTTAGCACTGTCTGAATTATCATGGGATCAGATACACAGACTCAGTAATAACCAAAAGGAGACTGTGAGAGGTGACCCTGCTCCTTATAGGAGGATCTGCAGTGCACACAGGTCTAGAATCAGGGTGACTAGCTTTTATGGACAGTGTGCAGAAATACTAATCTCAAAATAGCCGCTCTCATGAGCTGTTTACTAGATGGTTCTCTCATACAATAATGACTGTACTTACAGACACCATGCTTCCACAGGCTTCTTATTTTACGTTTAGTTCTATTTCCATTCCCCCTGCTGTAATATAACTTGGTATGCTCTGTGGTGATAGCTCCTCTATAAGGAATATGCATTTTTTTTTCCATTTATCCATTCCCACCTTCCAGAAATCATCACTTTAAAATTTTTCCATTGACATAATGTTCAATGACACCATTTTGCGGTTCATAACAGGGATTTAATAACAGTTTCTGTGGGGAATAGAAACAAGCACAGCAATTCAGCAAGTTTCTCTTTTTCTGTTCACCGTGGGGTATAAATAATATATTGCCTTTATTCTGTGGGTCGATTTTATGCAATACAAAAACACTTTAAAAAATACTTTTTATGGCAATATGTCCTGACTCCTATAGTCTTCTTTATTCTTCTTTATTCTTATTTCAGAGTAACCGTATGTGGTCTTGTTTCAAGCAGCACAAGATAAAGTTTTCTTTGGTACCATCTGGATTTATTGATTATCTTTTATTTTTAGGGTGAAATCATCATAAACAAAAAAATATTCGGTATTTTTCATATTTTTGTTTTATGTCATTTGCTATGCAGTTACAGAAACACCAAATCAATTAATAGGTATGTTACAATGATGACATACTTTTAATTTTTCAATAACATGGCTTCTCTCCTGTGTGGGTTCTTTCATGTCTATCAAGGTCTGATTTCTGACTAAAGCATCTGCCACATTCTGAACACAAAAATGGCTTCTCTCCTGTGTGAGTTCTTTCATGTTGAAGAAGATGCCATTTCTGAGTAAAACATTTGTCACATTTTGAACATGAAAATGGCTTCACTCCTGTGTGAGTTCTTTCATGTCTTCCAAGATCTGATTTCAAAGCAAAACCTTTGCCACATTCTAGACATGAAAATGGCTTGTCACCTGTGTGAGTTATTTCATGTCTATCAAGATCTGATTTAAGACTAAAAAAATTGCCACATTCTGAACATGAAAATGGCTTCTTTCTTATGTGAGTTATTACATGTTTATAAAGATTTGATTTCTCAGTAAAACATTTGCCACATTCTGAACATGAAAATGGTTTCACTCCTGTGTGGGTTCTTTTATGTCTTCCAAGATCTGATTTCAAAGTAAAACCTTTGCCACATTCTGAACATGAAAATGGCTTCTCTCCTGTATGGGTTCTTTTATGTCTATGTACTTCCTCTCTACATGTTGGAAGAAAGGAAGTCCAATAGCACATTGGCATTGGCGGTATGTTTGGTTTTTGTTTTCCGCCCAATGGTGCTTTGTTTTTTTTTCTGTTCTGTTTTGGTACCTTCTTGTTTTTTATCTGTGCTGTGGTTAGTAGGTCTGGATGCAATGCTGCGGGATGTGTCAACGGTCTTCTCTCCCTGGGGGTGAGTCCATTTCCTTCACTCACTTGCTGTGCTATAATTCTTTGTTATTTATCTTTATGCAAGTAACATCATGGAATCTTAAGGGACTGCGGTCTCCTTCTAAGGGAATTATGATTCTACATCACCTCAAAAAATAAAAAACAGACATCGCCCTCCTTCAGGAAACTCACTTGGAGGAGGGAGATTTCAGCAGGCTTAGGCGCCTTTGGGTGGGCTTGGTTCTGGGCTCTCCATCCATTAATAGGAAAAATGGTGTAATTATCCTCATCCATAAAAATCTCTCTTATTCTCTTGTTAGCTCCACCCATGATAATGAGGGCCGCTGGATTCATGTATCCTTGAAAGTCTCAGGGGAAGTTATTTCCATCTATAATGTCTACGGTCCTCGTGCCAACCAAGGGTCTTTCTATAAAATCCTGACAGACCAGTTATCTATTGACCCTGTACCTCTTAAAATTGTGGGAGGGGATTTTAACCTGGTGGTTAATTCCCAGGAAGATAGAAAATCTGTCCATGGTAGCTCTCCCCGTATTCCGCTATCCCATGACCCTCCACATTTGGCTAATTTTATTTCAGACTCTCATTTGGTTGATACGCGGAGGTCTCTTCATCCTGATGGAAGGGACTATTCCTTTTTTTCCCATCCTCACAATTCATGGTCCCGTATTGATTATATTCACT